>LNAC01001434.1:0-14333 GCA_002007465.1 Ailurus styani
TGAATTCCTGGGACCTAATGATAATCGGTCTCCTACTCCTCCGCCATCTTGCCGCTCCTCTCCTCAAATATATTTTTTAAAATTTCTCTTGACACTCCTTCTTCACCCATGTTATTGAGAAGTCAAATTACAGATATTTCCAGATTTTTGAGCTGTATTTCTGCTAACGATTTCTAGTTCAATTCCATTATCATTTGAGTTCATACTATGTAATTTGTATTTGTTTAAAAGTATTAAGTGTATTTTATGGCCCAAAATATGGTCTATCTTGGTGAATGGGAGTTCCATGGGAAGTTTCCATTGGGGGTTTGAGAAAATGTGTATTCTGCTATTCTGTAATGGAATAGTCTATAAATGTTACTTAGATTTGGTTAATTAATGGTACTGTGCGGTTCCACAATATTCTTACTAATTTTCTTCCTTTTCATTTACCAATCACGAATAAGGGTGTTGAAGTCCCCAATCTAAGTATCAATTCATCTATTTTTACTTGCTGTTTTATCAGGTTTTGTCACATGTATCTTCATACTTTGTTATAAATACATACAATTAGTATTATTATATCTTCTTGGAGATTTGGCCACTTTTATATCATTATGTAATTACCTACATTATTCTTGGTAGTTTTCCTTGTACTGAGGTCTTTAATTAATTTGTCTTAAATTAATATAGTTTTCCCAGATTTATTTTGATTAGTGTTATCATAGTAGGTCTTTCTCCTTCCATTCAGAAGATTTTTCCCCTTCATTTTTGAAATTATGAAATACACATAACACAGAATTTACCTTCATAACCATTTGTAAGTATACAGTTCAGTAGTGTTAAATATGCTCTTAAATTTATACAGTCATCACCACCATCTATCTTTTTAATTCTTTTCATTTTGTATAATTGAAACTAAACACACTGAACAATAACTCCCCATTCCTCTCTCTCCCAGGCCTCTGGCAATTGCCATGATCCTTTCTGTCTCTATGAAATTGACCACTCTAAGTACCTCATGTAAATGGAATCATACAGTATTTGTCTTTTTGTGACCGATATATTTTACTTCACATAATGTCTCCAAATTTTATCCATATTATAACATATGTCAGAATTTCCATTTTAAAGCTGAATACTATTTCTTTGTAAATGTATCCCACAGTTTTTTATTCATCCATCTGTCTATGGACATTTGGGTTGCTTCCATGTTTTAGCTATTGAGAATAGTGCTGCTAGAACATACAAACATCTCTTCGAGATACTACTTTCAAACCTTTTGGGTATATACCTAAAAGTGAGGTTGCTGAATCATACATGAATTCTATATTTATTTTTTTGAAGAGCCACTGTTATGTTTTCCCCCAGCAGCTATACCATTTTATATTCCCACCAAAAGTACATAAGAGATTCAACCCTTCACATCCTCACCAACACTTCTTTTTTTTGTTGTTTTTCTTCATCATAGGCATCTTAATTGTCCTTTTATTTATCTTTTTTTAAGATTTTATTTATTTATTTGACAGAGAGAGAGAGAGAGAGAGAGATCACAAGTAGGAAGAGGCAGGCAGAGAGAGAGGGGGAAGCAGGCTCCCTGCCAAGCAGGGAGCCCGATATGGGCCTCGATCCCAGGACCGTGAGATCATGACCTGAGCCGAAGGCAGAGGCTTTAACCCACTGAGCCACCCAGGTGCCCTCCTTTTATTTATATTTATTGGGAAATTTATTTATAGGGCTCGAAGTTATGTCTAGTGGCCTTTCACCTTGCAGGACTCCCTTGAGCAATATTTACAGGGCAGGTCTAGTGGTAACAAATTCCCTCCACTTTTGTTTATTTGGAAATGTCTCAATTTTCCCCTCATTTTTGAAAGGTAGTTTCGCTGCAGGGTTGCAGGGTTCTTGTCTCATGGAGTCAAAGAATAAAACTCATGGACAAATGGGTGAAATGAAATTAAAGTTTATTAAGTAAAAGTGAGAACGAAAATAAAGGCAAAAAACTCTCTAGAGTGAGAAGGGTTGGGTTGTCACTGAGGGTTTTTATGGTTGGTCTTTTATAGAAAACTGATCAGGGAAACTGATAAATATTTTGTCAATAACATGTCAGACAAACAGAGTGGATTTGTAAATATCATGAGAATATCCTGTCTATATTTAGAAAGAACATGGTGGATTTGTTACATTCCCTTATCTCTGGTTAATATCTTGTCTACAACATTTCTTCACACCTAGAATTTCTATGAGCCTGGTTAGTAGCCCCCTTCATGAGACTAGTCATGTAGCCTCCTACCTATCTCTCACTACCTAGCCTCACTGGTCCCTTACTCAGTTTTGTCAGATATAGGATTTGTAGTTGACAGTCTTTTTTTTTCCTACCTTGAATATATTGGCCCACTACCTTCTGCAAATTAAAATTTCTGAAGAGAAATAAAATGATAATCTTATTGAGGATCACTTGTATGTTATGAGTTGCTTCTTGTTTTCAAGATTTTTCTCTTTGTCGTCTTTCAAAAATTTGATTATAATGTGTCTCAGTGTAGGTTTTTCTTATCTTTCTTGGAGTTGGTTAAACTCCTTGGATATTTATAGTGACGTGTCTCATAAAATTTGGGAAGTTTTCAGTCATTTTTTTTAGGCAGGAAGCTCAGCATGAGTGACAGGAGGATGGACTTTACATGTCTTGACAGACAGTCCCAACTGAGGACTGCCCAGGGACCACTCTATTCTACCCACCTAGCAGTGCGTTTGTGGTTACAACATCCCAGCAGAGATAGTTAAGTTTGTTGTGCTTGCTGCATTTGTGCAGAAAGCAGCTGCTTATCCTTATTTGACCTATGTCCCTAGAATGAAAATAATGTGGTTTCCTACTGGATACAGGCATTTTGAATACATCTTGGGAAAAGACATGCATAGGTGTCTAATTATTATATAATCCAAGCCTGTGAATCAAAGGACCCACCAAAACAAAACAAAACAAACAACAACAACAGCAACAACAACAACAACAACAACAACTTGATATAAGCCCACACTCTGGAGTTTCTGGGCCTTTGTCTCTCTCCACTGGCCCACTCACCCCTTGGAATCTACTTTAATAAAACTTTGCTTTGCTTTCATTTCACTGTCCTGTAATTCTTTTTTTTTTTTAATTTTTACAACAGTAGCAAAAAGAACCATGTCTTATTTCCTTTTCCATCCAACTCTTGGTAACAATTTCTTCAACTATTTGCCCCTTTTTCTCTCTTCCCCTGAGACTGCCTTGTTGTGTATGTTGATATGTCTGAGGGAAGCCCACAGGTCCCTTAGGCTTTGTTCACTTTTTTCAATCTTTTTTTCTAGACTAGATAATATCCATTGTTCTATCTTCAAGCTCACTGATTCTTTTTTCCTATCTGCTCAAATCTGCCTTTGAACTACTCTAGTGAATTTTTCATTTCAGTTATTGTATTTTGAAGCCCCAAAATTTTTTTAGGTTTTCTCTTTATTAATATTTCAATTATGTTATTAATAAAATATTAATATTTCCATTATGTTTACACGACATTTTGCTGACTTTCATCACATCTCCCTTCTATTCTTTGAGCAATGTTAAGGCAGTTGTTTTGAATTCTGTCCAGTAGAGTTGCTATCAGGTCTTCTCCAGAAACAGTCTTTTTTCTTTTTTTTTTTTTAAGATTTTATTTATTTGACAGAGACACAGCAAGAAAGGGAACACAAGTAGGTGGAGGGGGAGAGGGAGAAGCAGGCTTCCTGCCAAGCAGGAAGCCCAATGCTGGCTCAATCCTAAGACCCTGGGATCACGACTGAAGCCAAAGGCAGATGCTTTAATGACCACTTGAGCCACCCAGGCACCTCCAGAAAGTTTCTGTTGATATATATTTTTTTTTCTTTGAATGGGCTATACTTTCCATTTTCTTTATATCCTTTGTGATTTTATTTTTGGTTGAAAACTGGATATTTGAATCTAATAACATGGTAACACTGCAAATCAAATACCCCTCCTTTCTTAGAATTTGCTAATTGGTTTTTGTTATTGCTTTGTTTATATTCTTAAATTATAGCCTCTCTGTGTCAAAGATCAGCTGGAGATGTTAACTTACGGTGTTCTCAGGTCTTTCCTGGCCCTGAGAAGCCTCAGGTCTTTTCCCTGGGCGTTTACAGTCACTTTCTCATGTTGCCTGTACATGCAGTCCCTTTTGAAGTCCTAGTCTTTAACAAGTGGCTCCCAAAAGGGAAAAAAAGAGAAAAATGAAGGTGAAAGAAAAGAGTGTTAGCTTTTTAAATACCATGGATCTCACTTCACACAGAGAAGGAGGGGCTTGCAACAAATGGTGTATATGCAACAATGATGGCCTCCACCTCTCTCTTTGCAACTCTGTGATCAGAAGCAGCAATAAGAGCACTGATACCTGATATTTGGAATAACTTTTTGCCTATCCTGGCTCCCACAAGCTGGGCACCGGTTGCCCTAGGAACACATGCACAGTTGCCTGCATGAGGGTTGAGCTCTACTATGTGCTGAAATGGACTGAAATTAACTCACAATTTACCATTCAAATCTACCCCTGGAAGTTGAAAACTTCAGCAGATTCCAGAGTTCCAAAACAGTCACACCAGACAGATTCTGCAGTATACTTGTAGTCTAGATGGGGAGAGGGATTCTTGGTGCTTCATACTCTGCCATCTTCCTCCACTTTTACTGTAATGTGTCTGTGTCTTCATACTTAAAAGGGGTGTGTTGTGTAAAATGTATAATTGGATACTTTTAATCCAGTATGACAATCTTTGTCCTTTAATTGGCATATTAAGATACTTTACATTTATTTTTTTAAAGATTTTATTTATTTATTTGACACAGAGAGAGAGAGATTACAAGTAGGCAGAGAGGCAGGCAGAGAGGAGGAAGCAGGCTCCCTGGTGAGCAGGCAGCCTAATGCAGGGCTTGATCCCAGGACCCTGAGATTATGACCCTAGGTGAAGGCAGAGGCTTTAACCCACTGAGCCACCCAAGTGTCCCAAGATATTTTACATTTAATGTGGTTGTTGATATAATTGGAATAATATGTACCATATTTAGAAGTTTTCTGTTTATTACAGTTCATTCTCTGTTTTTTTTTTCTTCTTTGGCTCTTTTTTAGTTTTAATTTAGCATACATATAATTATATTTTTCTTCTCTCTTTGCATATGCTACACTTGAAAAATTGTAGTGATTGCCCTACAGTTTGCAACATACACTTACAACTAATGCAAATTTACATAACATGATATTGCTTCATGGGTAATACAGGTAACTTATAACATAATATTCTTTTTTTTAATTCACAACATTTTATTAAAAAATATGAGAACTGAGGAAGTGGCTCTGGCATTGAAATCCAGAATTAGTCAATCTCATTATAACAGAATATTCTTAAATCCTCCCTGCCTCCCTTATAAAATTGGTGTCATTTATTTCCCTTATCTGTATCACATAATCACACAATACACTGTTCTGTTACTGCTATTGTTTTAAACAAGCATTTATCTACTAGATCAATTAAGAACAATAAAATATAGAAGATCTTATTTTATTTTCATTTTTTCCTTCTCCAGTGTGTTTTCTAGTCTTTTGAAAATGTAGATCCAAGTTTCCAGGCTATGACTTTCCTTTTCTGTGAAGAACTTCATTTCTTGTAGGGCATTCTATTGGTGACAAAATTCTATCATTTTTTGGTTCTCTGATAAAGTCTATATTTCTAATTCTCTTTTGAAAAATGATTTTTTTGGATATAGATTCTAGATTTGAAGGGGGGGTTCTTTTACTATATTGAGCATGATATGTCTGGGTGCAGATTCTTTGTTATTTATTCCTACTTTGTATTCTCTGAGCTTCCTAGATCTGTGGTTTGATGCCTGCCATTAATTCTGAAAAGTTCTTATCCATTTTTGCTTCTAATATTTATTCTACTCCATTCCTTCTCTCTTCTCCTGATATTTCATTATGCATGTTACATCTTTTGAAATTACTCCAAAGTTCTTAGATATTCTGTTATGGGTGTTCTTTTTTATTCTTTTTTTGTCCTTTTTGCATTTTAATTTGTGAAGTTTCTATTGACATATTTTCAGGCTCACTGATTCTTTCTTTGGCTGTTTCCAGTATATTCATTAGCCCATTAAGGGCATTCTTTATTTCTGCCATTGCCACTGTTTTATTTTTTCTAACATTTTCTTTTGATTCTCTCTTAGAGCTTACAATCTCTTTTAACATTATTCATCTGTTCTTGAACATTGTTTACTTTTTGCCCATTATTATCCTTTGCAAATTATAATTTTTGTAATTATTTTAAATTCCCTCTCTGAGAAGTCCAAAATCTATGTCAGGTGTGAGTTTTATTCAGATTTGTCTTAGTATAAGGTTTTAAGTTAATCTGACTAGAAGTGTTTAATGTTTGCTATAGCTGTAGATGCCAGGGTATTAAATTGGTCTAGTTTTCTTGTTTCTGTCTCTCTTGTTGTCTGAGTTTCCTTAAGAATTTCTTAAATGGGGTCTGATCCTCTTCTAGTTGTAACTCAGTGTTAACATACTGGAGCCCTGTTAATGTAATGGCAAGAAGTGAAGGAGAGTCCCTCATGGTTTGCTTCCCTCTCTGTTTTTATCACTTAACTCTAGGAAACAAACTGAAGGTTTCTGGAGGGAAATTGGGTGGGGGGGTAATTGGGTGATGGAAATTAAGGAGGACACTTGAAATAATAAGCACTGGGTGTTATATGCAACTGATGAATCACTAAATTCTATCCTTGAAACTAACAATAGGGAAACTGATAATAATTTAGTTAACTAAATTGATCTTTAAAAAAAAAAGGTGGGGAGGAGAAGTGCAGGAGAGGAAGTGTTCCATAATCTTATGCTTAAATTTCAAGGTTTTCTTAGTGGACCTGAGTCCTTAGGCATTAACCATCACATTTTCTAAGTGAGACCGAAGGCCAGGAGCCATTACATATAAGCTTTATTTGATGCTAGACATCCTGAGGTCATTTAATGAAAGATAACAGAAGGGGCTCATTCAGTTGCCCAGATCTATCTTAGGTCATAGAGATTGTGGCTTTCCCAGCCCTGCATGAGTTTAAAGGCACAAAGTAAGAACCTCAAGATCATCAAGAAAGAAATGAAGTAGTTGTGGAGTCTCCTCACTCCCATTTGACTTCCTTGGAGAAGATATGGTTTGTAGAAGACCTGGTACTTTCTATCTATCCCCAGAGATATACAGGAGATTCTGCTCAATCCTTAAATTGCACTGTTGATAATATGAAAATGTGTTTCTAGGGAAATTTCTCAGTGGCTACAACTTTCTCAGATGACCTGGTGCTATATTAATAAAATGTTAAACCCACAAACTCTCCACTAGTCAATAAATAATGCAAGCTGAAATCACTAAATATTATGCCTCCGAGGGCTGTTTCATTGAAATTCACTGACTCAACACTTTTCCAAGGAAGTTCTGCCTCATTCAGCATTCTTACTATAGAGATTGCCAGCCTGAATACCAAGGTCCTTCAAGGCCCTTCTTACTGCTGTCACCCTCTCTCAGCACTCAAATGATGGTGATATAAGCCTGGTTCTCAGAGAATTGCAATTGTTTCGAGTCTCTAAAGGCTGGTTCATTTCTACTCAGTCTCCAAGTCTGTGGAAGAAAATCAGATATGCTCTCTCTGTGCCTGATGAGCAGATTTTGCTTCTCTCTACTCCCACTATAAAGTTTAAAAGCACAAATTAAAAAGCTTTAAAAGGCTGACTCAAAGCCTTTTCCTTCTGTTAACAATCTCTTAGAGTATTATATTTGGAAGACTTGATTTCATAATGTATCAGTTCTCTTATTCCAGAATTTCCAGAGCCAATTCTTCAAAAAATGGCTTCTCTAGCAAGCCCATGCAGGTTGTGTGCTATCAATAAGTGTACTAACACCAAGAGTAAAAAGTCAGCAACCCTTCTCATGTTTCTTTCCAGAGCGAGGATGGAGAGTGCTCATTGGAGGGATTGTTAGGAGGACAAACATGAACCCAATTCCATCCTCAGAGCAATAACAGTTGGGATACAAACTGCACATTGAAGAAAGTACCCTGACTCTTCACTTCCAAATTCCTGCAGCATCACGTGTTTTTAGGGTTCTGTGCATCCCCAGGCAGAGATGTCTCATACTGCTATGTAGGCATCTGTTCTGTGTGTTCTGTCTTTGACTAGAGAGCAGGGAAAGTCCCAGAGCAGATTTGTATACTCCAAGCAGGTTTGTATACTCCAATCTGTGTGTTAGTCTGCACACTTGCTTTTTTCCACTTCAACAGTCAATGGTGGGCACCCGGGTGGCTCAGTGGGTTAAGCCTCTGCCTTTGGCTCAGGTCACGATCTCAGGGTCCTGGGACTGAGTTCTGAATCAGGCTCTCTGCTCAGCAGGGAGCCTGCTTCCTCTTCTCTTTCTGCCTGCCTCTCTGCCTACTTGTGATCTCTCTCTCTCTGTCTGTCAAATAAATAAATAAAATCTTTAAAAAAAATTCAATGGTGATTTATAAGTATCCTTCTGAATTAATTTATGGTATTGAGGAAAGACCTAGGAACAATGAATTAAAAAAAAATAGGGGCCAAAGTAAAACCTGAGCCTTTCCTCGTTAGTTGTGAGTTTGGGGGTGGGGAGATCACTTACCTTGCACTTTCTCACCACTGAAGTGGGGTCACTGATACCTTCTACACATGGATGTAGTCAAAGGAGATTATGGGTATTTGAAAATAATTGTAGACATCAAGGAAAACATAATGTACATCTACTATGCCTTTCATTCCCTCTTCTCTATGTTATTTGTTTCTTATAACTTTAGTTATGTAAGCTACCAAGGACAAGACTTCTATCAAGTTAATTCAAGACTGACTTCTGATGGGATGTTATGTAGAAAACAATGGCTAAATGGTTGCAGGCACGTATGTAAGGAACAGCAGAGCTGCTAAAAGCAGAATGGGAATTCAGGGTTGTTGGTCAGTAGAATGAATGTGAAGGTGGTGTCTAGAACAATTCTTAGTCCATCAAAATCCTTTATCAAAATGCTAAAGCATTTGTCCGAAAGGCTAATTTCTTCCTAGGACAAGGTTTTTGCATTATATCTCACAAAAAGTTCTGTTCCAGATCAAGACTGAAATAAGCTTTCTTATAAAAATGTTTGCCAAGTGGCTAAAGCTCTGTTAGTATCTGTTAAAAAGCAAATTTCTGCACCAGCCTTTTAATTTGTATTTGCTCTTTCAGTCTGGAGGAAGTCATATTGCCCAAGCAAACATTTAGGACATTTAGAGCCACCTGATTGACAATACCAGGCCAGCTGCAATCTAGAAGGGATACTTGATTTCAGGAGCTCAGTGTGCTAATTTGTAAAGGAGGATAGACCCTCCTTTGCTCTAGAGTGATGGGAGGGCAGACCCTGGCAGGACTCCCTATCTCCCACCCCTATGTGAAACACCTGCCATGGGCCCAGAAGGGACTGGCCATTTCTAGTTAAAGGTCAGGCTATCTTAGACATAATTGAGTTAAGAGATCCATCATTTCTGGTTGCGTGTTTTGGCATTATTTTCTTCTTCCCTTGGGGACTGTGAGAGGTAAATTTTAGTGGAAAAAATCTAAGCATTTTGTAATTTGAAACATTGGCTTCCATCATCCTTATGCTGGTTCTGTGGGACCTGTTTTCTTAATAGGATCTTAATTTAAGAGTAAAGTTGCAGATCCCAGCTGATTTCACAAAGGTCACGTAAACTCTACCTGCAAGTAACAAGAATATCATAAAAATTATCCAGAGGATAAAAGGTGCATTATACAATCAAGCCCCAAGGTGCCATGATCCCTAGGCTAGCCAGAGTACAGCAATGAAAGCAGTGTGACCCCCGCCCCCTGCCCACCCAAAGAGAGGGTTTTGAGGTTTCATGTCCTTGGGCAGCATACTATGGCCTGATCCATGCTATTAGGTCACTCACTGAAGAGTTCTTGAGCCTCATCCCATATTTACAGCTTACAGCCCAGCCCTGGGCCTGACATGTACCAATTACTCATCCTTATCCTCCAGGGAGTCCCATTCTGGCCTTTGAGAGAGAAGACCTCTAAGAACAATCATCACAATGAGGAAACTTGAGTTTGAGTGGTTGTCATTAAATATTCATGTTGTCCCTGGCTATATATTTAATCTCCCTGATCCTCAGTTGTTTATTTTTTATTCTTGTCTTTCATTGAAATGAGTAGATCTTAAACTGTTTCTAAAGCATCAGAATTCTGTTTCCAAATTAAAATTAACCCAGAAAATGCATATGAATATGTGCATAAATTTATATACCTATGCACATGTACACAAATACATACATATTATGTGTTTATATATTTAGGTATACCATATCACATTCACACATGTAGCTACACACAGACATATGCATATAAAAAGCACAACTGAAACTCAGTCCCTGTCTCCCAGTCTCCCAACCTTTTGTGGTGACCCCAGTCACTTTCACAAAATTCTTGGGCTCCACCCAACTCTGCTAAAACTGCCAAGCTTTACAATTCAAAGTCAAAGGCCTATCCCAACCAACCATATTGCCAATAAATCTGAAAATGTGGACCTTCACATGAATCAGTACTGCCTAAAGCAAAATCTCTAGAAGGAAAGGGGAAATTTTTTTCTTATTTTATTTTGAGGAATTAAATTTGGCAAAAAGCAACTTCCTTTAAGAACCATGAGAGTTCAGTGAGTGTGGGTCTTGGACACCCCAAACCTTTAGGACCTCTAGACCACCCAAAATATCTGTGGAGTGGACAGTCTAGGTTTTAAGCACTTTTTGCCACAAATAAACTCTAGTTTTATTTGCTTTCTGCCTCTGGGTAAATTACTTAACTTCCATAAGCTTTAGTTTCCTTAGAAGTAAAACAAGAATAGAGATAACACCTATCTCATGACATTTCGGTGAGGATTGTACAAGATGGTCCATGGAGAGGACTTAGCACAGCATCTAGAATATAATAAACACTTCCTGGATGTTGTCATCTTTCCAAGTTCCTGCTTTTGCCATGGTAGAAGGGCTAGTGTTAGCAACACTGGCAAGAAAGCAGCTGGCAACAGTCATAAAAACATTTTTGGAGAAGAGTAAATATGACATCGTGACCTTTCAGCTTTAGGGGGCAGAGGAGAAAGAAGGAAGAATTCAAGCCAGATGGAAGACATGTTATGGGATATGGAAGCATGAGGTGATGAAACAAAAGCTCGTCAAATGAAAGGAGAGGCATCAAGCATTCACTATGTGATACTAATGGCTTAGAGCCAGGTAAAGACCTCAAGGGAGGTATAGTACATGAGCAGAGCATTTAGAAATTGATGGATCTTTGGATACCAGGAAGGTAGTGTGGGAGGGGGAAAAGTGACTAAAATCAAAGCTCCTGATGATCACAGAACTCATGGGACTAGAGGACTCTACACTATGAAAGGGAGAGCTTGTAGTTGAGATCAGTAAGAAGACGAGAGATGTCTGTGGGACACCTGGAAGTCTGATAAGGGGCAGACATAATGTAGAGCCTGAGCTCTGATTGGGTTAAGAACTTTGCTAGGTTGAGTTCAGGACCAAATGAATAAGGACAGTAGCCTTACCCAGATTTGCAATGAGTGAGCAAATAAGTGGCTCAAAGGAAACAGTGATTAGATTATCTTAGTTTCCTGTTGGGTGGGCACCTTCTGGTAAAACTGATGACAATTTGTGTCACCTTTACATTAAAATGTGCCTAAGCTTATAGTATAGCTCAAAGCCAAACATTCACATACTCTCATGGAAAAGCTCAAATAGACTCAGTCTCTCTCTCTCTCTCTCTCTCTCTCTCTCTCTCTCACACACACACACACACACATGAAAATACTCCTAGTTGCTACAGTCCTTATTTCTATAACTGATCTCAGGGTCGTTGCTGATATGTGTCTCAAATAGTTGTGGTTATTTTCCCAGTTAGGTGACCTAAACTTTAATTCCTGAAGGGTCTGAGTCCTTAGCTATCCCACCTTTATGAAATTGTTGTTGTTGTCTGCATTTGTTTCCAAAGGATGCCAGACAAATTATCACAAACTGGGTGTCTTAAAATAATAGAAATTTATTCTGTCACATTATTTCTGTCTGGAAGCTATCAGTTCCAAATCAATGTGTCAGCAGGGGCAATTCCTTCTGTAGTTCTTGAATGAGAAACTATCCCATGCCTCTATCCTAGTTTCTGGTGGTGAATGGCAATCCTTGTCATTCCTTGACTTCTTTCTACACAACTTCGACCTCTCGCCTTTGGCACATAGCATAGCATTCTCTCCATGTGTATCTGTCTCTTCTATACTTCTTTTAAGGATACAAATCACATTGGATTAGGGCTCACCCTAAGGCAGTATGACCTTAACTTGATTATATTTGCAAGACCCTATTTCCAACTAAGATCACATTCACAGGTACCAGGGATTAGGATTTCAGCCTATCTTTGTGAAGCACACAATTTAACTCATGAAATTATCCACAATATCTACTCTTGGACGTAATGGAGGCATTCCAGAGCATCCTCTGTGTTCCAGATACAGTCCTCCCTAAATCCTTTGTGTAGCAGAAATGCAGTTCCTCCTTAGTAGTCATAATCAATCACCCTGGCCAGAACAGTAATTTTCATCTTTGTAGTGGAATAAAGAGCCCCAAATAACAGGATACAGCTTCAACTTCAAATTCAATGGATATATCATTGTGTTTTCTGGCAGAAACATTCTTTCCTTCGGAACTAAAACTTTCAAACCAGCAAAGCACAGAGTTGTAAGGGTGGGAAGCCAAAATTCTGCAGAAAGAATATTAGGCGTAATAATGAGAAGAACCATTTCCAATAATGCCTCTTCAATTTCCAGATTGGCATATTCTAATTATTGGTTGCTATCTCAAAGCATAAACCACTTCCAGGGTGCCATCTCCTCTGTGGTGGCATAATTGAGTCTTCTCAGGTCATTTTGACATTATATCAAGCCAACTGTTTCTGAGTGACAGGGAATATAGTAGGATATATACATTGGACGTGAGACTATGGCCATAATCCTTTGATTATGAATTCAGTTCCTTGATCAGAAGCAGTGTTATACGAAATAACTGATTGTGGAGGTGGCATTCCATATCCAGAAATGTTAGGGCTGGGAAAAACATAATCAATATGGAAAAAGTCATAATTCACATCTGGAATGAGGTTTTTTGTTGTTGTTGTTGTTTGTTTTTGTTTTGTTTTGTTTTGTTTTGTTTTGGTCCAGTAAGGACAAGGCAGTAATTTGGGGGAAATCAATGCTGTATTATGCTTGCTACCATGTGACTAACTGGTTCCCCTAGGAGGTAAGTGTTGTTGAGCCCAGGCAAGGCCTCCATCACTGCTGCCTTAGCTACTTTGTACATGGCATCATGGAGCCTTTCATGACACCCATAGAATGTACCAACTTACCCACCTAATTACTTCCCTATAGAGGGAAGTTTGACCTTTGGTAAACATTCATATAAGACACAAATATGGCACCCTGTTTCTGTTCTGAGAAGTCATTTGCATACCTCTTCTCTAATTTCTTTGTCACTCATCATCCAATTCTGTTCTTTTCCAGTCTCTGACCATCTAGTCAAAGTGCTGTGCATGGATTTGTGTAGATCTCTAATTCTGGCCATTTCTTATCCAGACAAAGTAAAAGACTAAATATACTTTTCAAATTTTGTCCACTTAGAGAATATCCCTCTCCCTTGTTTCAGGGCTACCCTTGAGAGAGGCTGGCGTGCTCAGGATTCTACCTATCTATCACTGGTGCCAGTATATCAGGCAGAGCCATCTATAACCCTGACTGTCTTAAGGAATCCCCATGAGGTCATAAATGTAAATTGTGAGAAAAAAGGCAGAGAGGCAGGATAGGATGCAGTAGGAGCCTGAGCTACCAGACCATGAGACTTACTGTACCCTCTAGACTTGCTCAAATCTATTCTCTTACAAAAAACTTCCACCTTATTGTTTGGTGTGTCAGAGTACACCAAATTCAAGATGAGTAGCTTAGGTCACATTGTCACTGAGTCCCTATTCTGTCTTTACAAAGTTTAGTAGCATATCGAGATAAGGCCTGATTCTTAAAATAATTAATAATAATAATAATAATAATAATAATAATTGTATGCAGCATAGGATATGACTTTGCTCCCAAACCTCGATATTTGCATTTTAATTCTCTCATTGCCAGAAGTTCCATACAGCATCCCTGTTGGAAACAGGCATTTTGGGCGCCTGGATGGCTCAGTAGGTTAAAGCCTCTGCCTTCGGCTCAGGTCATGATCTCAGGG
>LNAC01001434.1:14563-55569 GCA_002007465.1 Ailurus styani
CTAGATGTCCATCAACAGATGAATGGATAAAGAAGATGTGGTATATATATACAATGGAATATTATGCAGCTATCAAAAGAAACGAAATCTTGCCATTCGCAACAACATGGATGGAACTGGAGGGTATTATGCTGAGCGAAATAAGTCAATCAGAGAAAGACAATTATCATATGATCTCTCTGATATGAGGAACTTGAGGGGCAGGGTGGGGGGCTGTGGGGGGTAAGGAGGGAAAAATAATGAAATAAATAAAATCTTAAAAAAAAAAGGAAACAGGCATTTCAACTACCATTATGCTGGTCCATTAGGCCCAAGACACCTGTTCCAAGTCCCACTCAAAATTTGGAATTTTGTAGATTATTCAATAAATGCATTAGAACAGCACTTTCAAATATGGTATATGTTGCCTTCAAAGAGACCCACCCTAAATGGTCCATTTTTAAGTGGTAGGCAGTAGAAGAAATAGCAACTTTTCTTTTACTTTGGAGAGAATGTTCCAACATGTTTCAGACCACTTGGCCATTAGAAACTGCTCCAAGGTCTGGGACCCTGAGATTTCATGGGGTTTATTATCCTCTGCTACACATGTGTCTCATTAAGACATTTAAGTTTCTTTCTATACCTGCTTGCTAGATTCATCCTACCAGGGGATGAGTTGTTCCTCTGTAGAAGGCAGAAATTTCTGCACAAGGGGCTATCACAGAGAGCAGGACAGTTTGGCCTCACTGGGTGTGGGGCATTGTTGAATCTGGTTTTCATCCCACTAACCAGTGAACTGAGAACTACTCTAAGGTGCTCAATTAACCCATTTAGCTTGAATCTCTGTACATGCCCTGATGGGGACAAATTCAACCTTATCCAGTGTTGAATTCCTCACTTTATGGTTTAACATTCTTAGAATCCATGCCCATATACTTATATATGTCTCTGGTGGTTTAAATTACCAAATATTTCCCTTTTTATCTTCTTCCTTCTCTTCCTTTCCTTTCCTGTACATTCCTTTCTCTTTCTCTCTCCCTCTGTCTCTCCTCCCCCTTTCTCTGAGCATAAACAATCCTCTCATGGATCAAATTTTGCATTTGTCTCTCTGAACCCTACTTGATATTTGTGACCCTAATTATAGGCCCCAAATCAATAACAAGTGATGGAGGGTGAATGAGCTTATTCTTCCAGCAAGGGTAGATCAAAGAGTCCTGGGAGTTCAAAATTCCCAGCTTTCCTTGAATCCACACACATATCCTAATTCCAAGTCTCAGAAGTGCCACCTGTACCACCTCACTATACACAAGCGTATAATAAACAAGTGTGAGAATTCAACTTTAATTGTGATTGTGCAATCCACTCAATTAAACTGAGTCCATTTTGCAGTCATATCTGCCTTGCTGCCATAAGAAAGAAAAAGATTTTTTCCCTGTTTTGTTTTCAGTGTCACTGCAGAAGCTGTCTGATTCTCTGATCATGACAGGAGCCAATGGTTTAAAGGCAGTCATGTTTTCTGTGCAGTCACATGTGGCTTTCCCATCCCTCCCTAAAGGTCTTGTCATCACTGTCACCACCATGAATGTTAAGTACAGCACCCAAGGCATTTGCTTCAATAGGCATTTCTTCCCCAGCAACCTCAGGTGACAATCGAATCCTAATGTCATTGCACACTGTGGGTTATTGGAATTCCATTTTCCACTCTGCATTACATTCAAGGTGAAGGACATAGCCAAATCAATCCTGAAATCCCATATTGGGTGTTAGTAACAGGCTCACACTATCTGTGTGTATAGAGATAAATATATAGATGATATAGATATAGATATCTATCTATCTATATATATATATCACTGTATGTTAACTATACTAAAATTTTAAAAATTAATTTAAAAAAGCTACAGGGGTGGGGACAGCTCTGGGGAAGGACACTCATTGTTATTGGAGTTCATGATTTTTTTAATTATGTTCGGTTAGCCAACATATAGTACATCATTAGTTTTTAATGTAGTGTTCAACAATTATTTTTAAGCTTCAAAAATATAGGTGTTTAAACACTACTCACTGGGGAAAGGAGTATGTTTCGGTCAGTGCAGATTTCCTGACTGTAACTATTAGCCGTACTACCATGCAAACTCATCATTAAGTACTTATTAGTGAGTGCCCTTTTGACTTCATCCCCACCTCAATGTCTTTGAGTGGCATGAGCCGTATTCCAGGACAGTAAATATCTGTCTTGGTAGTCTCCAGAGGGCTGGATACACCACACACTACATCACCCCCTGTTTGTGGCTGTGTATAGGGAAACGGCCTACATCCAAACTAGGATCTTAACTCAACAGTATTGGCTGGATGCAGTCTGTGGTCTTTGTGAGGTCCAAAAGGGCAAATTTGGTTAACTTGTTTATTCAAAAGGAGCAATGTTAATATTGTTAATGTGGCTTGTACCATTAAGGTTATTAAAATTCAAGGACTTAATAGATTTCTCCATCTACTACATCAATGGTAATTATAGGAATTAGCTGAAATGCACTACCACTTAAATGCAATGGAAAAATACTTTGTCTTTTAGGAGAACTCCTCCCTACAGACCTCCACTTTTTTGATACTAAAAGGGTGAGAAAAAGTGTTATATCTGGACCATTTTTATTGTTAGTGTGTGTGTGTATATATCCATATACATACATACATACACACACAACTATAATTATATATTATATAAGTGTATTATATATAATCATATATAATATAATTATGTATAATAAATATAATTATATATTATATATAATAAATATTCTCTCTCTCTCTCTCTCTCTCTCTCTCTCTCTCTCTCTCTCTCTCAAAGGAGAGTTTTTTTCCCCATATTATGTGCTCCATGAAGCAGGGGTTTTTGTTTTCTGGCCATTAATTTAGTGTTGGGCTGGCAGGTGCTATTCTGTGCCCAAAGATCCTAATGGCTTTCCTAATTTGGGTTAAATCCTGCTGTCACCCCTGAAAGCAACTTCTGGTATTTGGAATATGGTAGCCATGGCTAGAAATGCTTAGACTATCTATCCATCTTATAATTTATTGGGCTTTTCAGGAATCATCTGGGCCATATATATATATATATATATATATTGATCAGAGAAATTCTAATCTTTTTAGTCACAGAGCAGTTTTCCCAAATCCTTGGTCCATTTACTACCAGTCAGGGCATACTCCACAGAGCTCTTGATCTTGATCTGTCACATCTTCGTTAACTAAAGAAGAAGAGACTGTTTTGTGGAGTCTGTACTAGGACAAGAGACCCACATAAACAAGGAAATAATTCTGAGGGAGTTACTGTCATCGGAAAGTTTAGTCCAGCAGACACAAAAAAAGTCACAGAGCCATACCTGCTTGGGAGCAGAGCATGAGAGCAGAAAATAAGTTGCTGAGAATACCTGAAAATACAAAGCAGGAAAGAGCCAGGTGCCTACCAAGTATGGGTCTTTGAACTGGGCTGCAGTGCCTCGCAAGCACTTGTCAGGAACATGACTGGGCTCTGTGACTTTTCTTATTAAATCATTTTGCTCTTTTCCTTGATCATTCTGCTTCAGCCACCATGGCACCTCCTCTTCCTTGAACACTGGTCGTGCTTCTACTTCAGAGCCTTTGCACTTGCTGTTCCTCCATCCTGGAAGATACTTTTCCCCTGATATACAAATGGGTCATTCCCTCACTTCTTTCGCAGCCTTACCTAAAAGTCATCTTCTCACTCATTGGCTTTCCCTAACACGTGATCTCAATTTTTGTATTCTCTCTCCCTACAGACCAAATGTTATGTCTCTCCTCTCTGTTTTATTTTCCTCTTTAATACGTATCACTATCTAACCCAGTATGTATTTTCTTATTGACCTCATTTATGGTGTCTCCTTTACCAGAAAGTAAACTCCGTGAGGGAAGGGTGTTTATAGGGTGGTGGCTTTGGTTCATTGTTGATTGCCCAATGCCTAGAATAGAGCTTGGCCACAGTAGAGGCTAATAAGTATTCATCAAATAAATGCATAAAATAATCGTGCAAAATCTTGTCTTGAGTATTAGCACTTTAGTATATGTAGTAGATTGACATATTGGTCCCAGTCCTCCCCTCCTAGATTCATGGATGTCAGGCCAGCAGTGTCTTGACTTTGGGCTCAGCTCTGGGATTCTTCTTCGCCAAGGGAAGGTGGGCAAGAGCGATTGTGCACCAGTTCCATGCCCAGGCATTAAGGAAGTCTTGCATGTTTCTGTTCAGGCTCTTGAGCTTCTGCCACCAGTATCAGAAGTACACGTCCTAGCCAGTCTGTTGATCCAAAGAGGAGGAGAAACAGGTGACACATACCAAAGCACAGCTTACAGGCTAAGACAGAGGTGCTCCATAAATCAGAGATTCATGAGAATAAGAGATTGTTGTTCAGGCCCACTGAGTTTGTTACAAAACAGGATTGTGGCAAAATGTAACTGATACAAGATGCATCCTTTTCATCATCTTATTACATAGTTACAGAATTGATCATTTTATATGCATTGTGCTTTTAACGATATGTCTTAGGGATCCTCCATAGTCAGTACATATAAGCCAAATGTATTCTTTTTAATGGCTACATAGTATTCCACAGTATGCATGTAGCACAGTTTATTTAGTGAAACCCCTGTTGATGAATATTGAACTTCTTGTCTTTCCTCAAATTAATAATGTTGCAATGAACATTTTAATATATTTACCTCTGTTCACATAAAGGAATATTTAAGATAGATGCCTAGTGTAAAGTTCATGAATCAAATACATACACATTTTATTTATTTTTATTTTTTTATTATTATTTGCCCCAGGGGTACAGGTCTGTAAACCATCAGGCTTACACCTTTCACAGAACTCACCATAGCACAAACCCTCCCCAATGTCCATAACCCATCCACCCTATCCCTACCCTCCCACCTCCCAGTAACCCTCAGTTTGTTTCATGAGACTAGGAGTCTCATCCCATCTTGTTTCATTTTTTCCCTCTCTACCGCCCAGAGTCCCCTTCCCTGCCCCTCAAATTCCTCATATCAGAGAGATCATATGATAATTGTCTTTCTCTGATTGACTTATTTCGCTTAGCATAATACCCCCTAGTTCCATCCACGTCATTGCAAATAGCAAGATTTCATTTCTTTTTTTTTAAAGATTTTTTATTTATTTATTTGACAGAGAGAGAGAGATCACAAGTAGGCAGAGAGGCAGGCAGAGAGAGAGGAGGAAGCAGGCTCTCCGCCGAGCAGAGAGCCCGATATGGGCCTCGATCCCAGGACCCCGAGATCATGACCTGAGCCAAAGGCAGAGGCTTTAACCCACTGAGCCACCCAGGCGCCCAAGATTTCATTTCTTTTGATGGATATACATACCACATCTTCTTTATCCATTCATCTGTTGATGGGCATCTAGGTTCTTTCCATAATTTGGCTATTGTGGACATATACATACACATTTTAGATTTTGACAAATACATCCATTTTTTCTGAAACCAGAACTTTTAGATTTTCACTAAAAAATCTAAAAAGATGAATAAATCTAAAGATGAATAAGAACACTCATTATTCTGCATATTTTAAATTAATCCCAATCTAATGGATGAGGAAAAAAATTATTACGGTGGTAATTTGCTATTTCTTAGTTTTGAGTGACTTAACGTCTTTTCATATGCTTATTGGCCATTTCAGTGTCCTGTGAAAATCATGTCCAGAGTCCCAATTTTTCTATTAAAATGTTTTCCTGTCTTGTTTTTTTTAGATCTCTATACATTCTGCATATTAATGCTTTATTGATTAACTATGTTGCAAATGTCTCCTACCAGTCCATAACTTACCTTTTAACTTTATGGAGACTTTTCTCTACAAAAGATTTCAGGTTTTATGAACACAAATATTTCACTAGATTTATTTATGGATTCTGAGTTTTACACTTTTCTTGGAAATACTTTTATGCCACTCCAACATAATGCAACAACTCCCTATATTTTATTTATTTAGTGCACAATTTTTATTTTTATCTGGGTTTTGTAACATTTCTATATTATGAAAACACTGTAATATTTTTTCTAAGTTTACGATTCTGCTTTTTATCATGAACTGTATTGTTTTGTAATTATTTATAAGGGAACATTTTCTTCCATATGGGTATGGAATTACCAACACATTTTTTCTTGAATGTTCTATCTACTTACCACTAACTTGAAACACCCCTTTTTATTATCATAAGCTACTACCCTATCAGTACAATAACATATCTGTTTTTAAACTAATTTAATAAATTTTAAATGGTGATATAAATAATATAATTTATCGTTTTAATGTATATGATTCAGTAGTGTTAAGACTATTCATATTTTTTAAAGATTTTATTTATTCAGTTGACACAGAGAGAGAGATTACAAGTAGGCAGAGAGGCAGGCAGAGAGAGAGAGAGAGGAGGAAGCAGGCTCCCCGCTGAGCAGAGAGCCCGATGTGGGCCTCGATCCCAGGACCCTGGGATCATGACCTGAGCCGAAGGCAGCGGCTTTGACCCACTGAGCCACCCAGGCGCCCAAGACTATTCATATTATTGCGCAACAGATCCAGATTTCTGGATCCTCTAGTCTGTTTTTCTGTCTACGCAGCTATTTTTGTACCAATGCCACTGTTTTAATTATGATAGATCTATAGTGATAATGACACTATAATGTCCTCTTTAAAAAATTAGATATTTTCTACCATATGAAATTTAGAATCATTTTATCAGGTTTCATAAGCATTCGGTAAAGTTTTGGTGGAGATTTCATGCGAATTCTAGACTTATATGGGGAGAATTTAGTTTTACAGGCCTGTATCTTTTATAGAAGAACACAATATGTCTCTCTTCTTAGTCTTTTTTTTTTGTTTAATGTCCTTCAGGAAACTTTAAAGTTTTATTCACACAGGTCTTGTACATTCTATGTTAGATGTATGGCAGAATTTGTTGGCTGTTGGAAATCTAGTTGGCCTTTCTTCTTGGGCTTGCAGCTGGGCGATTGCCCAGCACTTTGTACAGTTAGGTGGGGTCATGCAGCTGAGGCCTTAGTCGGTAGAATGCGAGCGGAAGTGATGGGCGCTACTTCCAAGTCAGACCCTAAAAACAGGCTCACACTTTCATCTGAGGTCTGACCCCCTTCTACCTGCCTGTTAAAGCAATCCCCAGGGTGCCTTGGAAGCCATGTGTTGTTCAAGAGTCAACTGTATTTGAAAAATGTGTACAGATTTCTGCCATTGGGGAAGACCCATGCCGCAGTTTAGAGAAATACATTTTTTTTTCCTCTTTGGATATTTTATGTAGAATTTCAAGGTTTGAACTGAAAGTGAACTTCATTCACATCAGCCCCATTTATTACACCAAGTAGAATATCTTGAATTTTTTGAACTGGTATACATGATTAATATGCTATTCATATTTTTATTCTTTTCATTGTATATCTTGAAGATAATAGATTTGTTCTAGCTGATGCCTGGGCATGTTCCATGAACTTGGATTTGGTGTCCTCACAGTTACACACTTCTAAATAATCTAAAATTCTGTTGTGATTTTCTCCTTAATTTAAGAATTATTAAGAAGGCTGGGCTTCTTAGAGGGGGCTGGATCTTGTTCTTTTTTTTGCTACCCCTTCATTCTTAATTTCTAATTTCACTGTTTTATAGAAGGAGATATGGCATATATCATTTTTACTTTCAGAAATTTATAAAGATTTTCTTTGTGGAGAAACACATGGTTGATTTTTCTGACTATCTGGTGGGGTGGACTTAAAAAATACCTGGAGACAGGAAGAAAGATCTATAAGTATCCTAAAACCAGCATCAGTCTGGGCTCCCCAGCATCTAAGCTGTTTGGTTCTAGACAGATTTTAGGCTGAAACCCTGGGTTAAAAACTAGGACCTCTCATGACTTTTGTTCCACTGCTCTGGAGGAAGAGCTGGCAGGGCGGGGGAGCTATGGAAGCATCATATCCACCTCCTTTCTATGCACTTGTCTCAACACAATCTTTTTTTTATTGATATATAATTACCATATGATATTATATTAGCTTCAAATGTATAACACAGCAGTTTGATATTTCAATACATTACTCATCGCTCATCACAGTAAGTGTATTCACCATCTGTCACCATGCAAGCCAAATACAATATTATTGACTATATTCCCCAAGCTATACTTTGCATCTCTGTAATGACTTATTTACTTTACAGTGGAAAATTTGCCACACTATCTTGAAAACTTGTAGAAACCTGCACTCTGAGCATTTTGACTAACCTGGGTTATACAAGGAGGTAGGACAAAGTAGAGGGAGGAGGACCAAGTACTATTTTTGAGGCATGGTGCTCTTTGAGGGAAGCAAGACTTTGAGGATAGGTTTTAGGAACAAAGGGTGGCAAGACTGTCTTAGAATACTGAGGAAGAAGAGCAACACATGTCCAGGACGGGCCCTTCCCCACCCCTTTCCCTAAGCATCAGGATGTAATATAATGCTAGTCATATGTCCTGGACTTGCAACACATGGTTTCTATTTTTCTTACAATTAGCAGAGGTGACAGCTTGCTTAAGTAAAAGACAAAACTAAGGGACTCTCTGGCCAGTCTCAGACAGCAGACACAATATGTGTACTTTAGGCTGGTGAGTTTCGTTTAAGTTTTGCCAACACTTATGGGGAAGTGAGAGAGAACAGATGCAGCAAAAGTTTACATGACAGTTATCAGAGAGACTGGGGAAAATTCTGATGTTCCGATTTGCCCTGGACACCCCCACCCACCTCAAATCTTTTAAGTTACAAATTATCCATATAGAAACCTAGAGTCTCTTTTAACTTTCTATTTCAATTTTTGGTCGTATTTTGTCTTAGATAATTTTCTAAAATTGGATAACCTGGAGACTAATTTATTTGCTTGTCACTTTCCCATTAGAGGGTTGAATTCATTTCTGTTTTCATTAGTGGTACACAGTGGCTTGTCCAAAATTGCTTTCACCTGAATCCCACGTGGATGAAATTAGAGCATTTTAGTAAGATGGCTCTTTGCTTTGGGAAGGATTTATAATGGATAAAATAAATCTTCTCATCTTTGAAGTAATACCTCACTTTTGCCGGCAGACATATAGACACACAGTCTTAAAGATTGAGAGGTTAATTCGAATGTGAGTCCAAAGTATGTCCTTTATACTTGGCCATGTGTTAATCCAGGATTCTTTCTTTAAAAGTTCAATACTGAAGTTGTTATGCAACATTTTATTAGATGATAAAAAGCTCCTTTTCTTCATAGATACTCCATAAACTGCTGAGTTGTCAAAGTTCTCCATAAATAATGCAAGGATCTTGCCATCATTAACAAAAGACACCGCTAAGTGGACAGAAAATTCAATGATTCCCTTTTATGGAGATCATAGGACACATACTTCGCACAATTTGCTGATGTTGCCCTCAAAAAAATAGTGTCTGCATAAACTCTGGCCTGGATCTTTTCATATGGGGAACATAGTTGTGGGGATTTTAAAGGGAGACACTGAACATTGGTTAAAATCCTGATTTGACTTTAGAAGTGGTCCACTGAGGAAAAGACAAAACTATTGCTTCTCTTCCATTCTGATCACACTCTTCTAGCAAAGGCATGCTGAGCCAGGAATCTGAGCTCTTTCAAGAAATCAGCTTGTAGGAAGCCCAAGTGAACTGCAGAGTCAGATCCCAGTGTGGTAAGTTATATTACCATTCATGATAGGCCATGAATCATCATTCATGTGTCTCATTTGTATCACCAGGAATATGCCAGTCAAACAGACTCATTGTATATCTGTCCCCAGGAATTCAACTTGGGAAATGCAACATAAAGTAACAGGTGACTTGGTAAGTGTATGAATACAAAGAAAGCAGGTGCCGATAGGGCAAATTTACCTAAGACAACCAGATGTCCAGTTCCTGGGCATATTCTCTGCCAGCCCTAAATATTAAGTTTTGATGCTCCATTTCTCAATATTCTAAGCAGTAACAAACCTCAAGTCTCTGCTAACATCTCTGGTGAATTTATGGCCTCTGTATACTGCCCATCTACTCTCTGATTTGGAATATTCCTCAACAGTCAATTGATTCTATATTCTGGAAAGTGCAGTTAGATAGACTGTATTGTAGAAACTCTAGAAGCCACTCCAGATTTCTTTCCAGCAAATATACAAGTTAGATTAGACACTAGGCATCCCCAAATGTCCCATTCCACACCTTGAAGTCCACCTTTCACTTGTTTCTCTTACTCAAATCAGAGTCCAAACTGCCCAAATCCTCCTGGGGTGCCTGGGTGGATTAGTCCGTTAAGCATCAGACTCTTGGTTTTAATGCAGGTCATGAATCTCAAGGTTTTGGGATCGAGCTCTGTGTTGGGCTCTGTGCTCAGTGTGGAGTCTGCTTCAGGTTCTCTCTCCGTCTCCCTCTCTCACTCTTTCAAATAAATAAATAAAATCTTTTTTAAAAAGGAGAAAATGGGGTGGATGGGTGGCTCAGTCAGTTAAGCATCTGCCTTCAGCTCAAGTTATGATTCCGGAGTCCCAGGATCGAACCCCACATCGGACTCCCTGCTCAGCAGGGAGTCTGCTTCTCCCTCAGCCCCTCACCCTTTCCATGCTCTCTCTCTCTTTCTCTCAGTCTCTCTCATAAATAAATAACTTTTTTAAAAAAGAGAAGAATTAGTGCAATTGCAGGGTCATAGGGTAGCTCTATTTTTAATTTTTTGAAGAATCTCCACACTGTTTTCCAAAGTGGCTGCACCAACTTGCATTCCCACCAACAGTGAAAGAGGGTTCCCCTTTCTCCACATCCTCTCCAATACTTGTTGTTTCCTGTCCCCAAAGATACAGATGTAGTGAAAAGAAGGGCCATATGTACACCAATGTTCATAGCAGCAATGCCCACAATCACCAAACTGTGGAAAAAGCAGAGATGCCCTTCAAAAGACAAATGGATAAAGAAGACGTGGTTCATACCTACAATGGAATATTACGCAGTCATCAGAAAGGATGAATACCCAACTTTTGCATCAACATGGACGGGTCTGGAGGAGATTATGCTGAGTGAAATAAGTCAAACAGAGAAAGTCAATTATCATGTGGTTTCACTTACTTGTGGAACTTAAGGAATAAAATGGAGGACTCTAGAAGAAGAAAAGGAAAAATGAATTGGGGGTAAATCAGAAGGGGAGACAACCATGAGACACTGTGGACTCTGAGAAACAAACTGAGGGTAATGGAGGGGAGAGGGGTGGGGGAATGCATGAGCCTAGTGGTGGGTATTAAGGAGGGCACACACGTATTGCTTAGACCACTGGGTGCATAAACAATGAATCTTGGATCACTGAAAAAATAAAATTAAAAAAAGAGAGAAGAATTATTTGCCATTTTATAACCATATGGTCCACCATGACTAGCCTCCATAACACACAAACCTGTGCTCTCAGAAGGGCTAATGCTCCATTCTAGAAAACATGCAATACCCCTCTCATCTTGATGTCTTTCTTTTCCATCCAATTGCATCAGAACATGTTAAAAATGCTCTGGGCATGCTAAAGATTGGCTTTCTGATCTTTACCCCTGATCTTCTAAATTAAAATTTCTGAGAATGGAGCTCTGAGACTTTTACGTTTTATAAGCAACCAGATTGTTGTGTATATGGTGCACTTTGAGCAGCACTTGGGGAGGGTTTTCACCGAGACTCATTTCTGCCTTACTGTTCTGTGGTTCTGGACACACCCAAAGATGTCCCTGAATGTCACAGAGAGGCAGCCACAGGGTCTGCTGCTGCCTGCAGCCACCCCATCCTTAGACCATTGCAGGACCTTTCTCAAGGAATGCTGAACAGGGCAGAAGGGGGCTGTAGGATACATAAGGGCTGGAAATTACAAATCCTCGTTTGAGTTCAGCACCTTCATGTCTGACTCTGCAGTCTTAGTTATAGTGCTTGACCTTTCCATTGTTGGGTTGCCTACAGGAGCAAAAACAGTAAAGTGAAACTAATTCCCAGATTGTAAAAGGATTGCATGAAACAATGAAAGGACAGAACCTTGTACAAAATGATGCTCAACTGATACCTGATTTAACTCAGTAAATGTTAGTTTCCTTCCCAATTTCCCATTTGCAAAATGATCGTGACAGTGACTGCTGGCTTGTGGGTGGTTTTGGAGAGTATACTGGATGTTTGCAAACAAGACTCTTTACAGATAGCTCTGTGAGAAGTAGGGGACCCTGAAGTCCTTCCCCTGCCTTGAAAGAGTGACAGACAAGGCCACCAGTTTAATCTGAGAGAAGGGTTGTGTGGTTAGCTGAATGATGGGCCCTTCAGATGTCCCTGTCCTAATCCCTGGAATCTGTAAATATCTTACATGGCAAAACGACTCTGTAGATGTGATGAAAGTAAGGACTTTGAGATGGGGAGATTATCCAGGATCATCCACGTGGGCCCTAAATATAATTATAAATGTCCTTTCAAGACAGAGCAGAGGAAGATTTGACATTAGAAAAGAAAAGCATTATGATGGAAAAGTAGGAGAAGAAAGTGCCATGTGCTGCAAGGAAGATGTCACAATCCAGAGAATGCAGGTGGCTTCAGAACCTGGAGAAAGCAAGATTGATCCTCCCCGAGAGCCTCCAGAAGGAGCCAGTCCTGCCAACACCTTGGTGTGTTGTCCCATGAGACTCATTTCTACCACCAGAATGGTGGGGGAATCCATTTATACTGTTCGGAGCCACCAAGTTTTGGTCATTTGTTACATAGGCCCTAGGAAACTAACACAGGTGGGTTTTAAATAAAATTATTTCCAAGATAGTAAGGGAAATATTTTAATAATTTACAGAGGAGAAGTGTCTGAAACTCTAACAAGGCAGTTTGAACTTGTATGTATTATCCTTATCAATGTTGACAGGACACTGCTAAGTGCCTGGGACAGTGCAGATCAATACCAGCCTGACACAATCCACAGTGCCCATGGCCCCAGTCCCTCTGCCCCATCTGAATGAAGCGTCTCCGGGAAAAATGCTAGATCCCTCTTCAGACTTCAGATCCAGGATGGAGCCAAGCTGGCACAGTTTCCCCAGAGCCGGATCTCAGTATCTCCATAAACAGCATCCTGGAATCCTTTTCTGGAATGAGTTTCTCAGGTTGGCTCCAGTGACCCTGTCCCTCTGAGGCCTGCAAAGGTCAGGAGACCCAGGAGGGAAGGGTAGGATTTTTCCTCCTCATCCCTACCATTTTCTCTGCTGGCTGTCTTCATCTTATTTGTTTCCTTTTTGTCCCATTTTTTCTCTTCTTTGCTCTGTCTGCCAGAATCATATTGCCCACCTATTGCAAAGGTTGGTTCTGTGGTTAAAACAAAGCTGATGCAATCAGTTTGATGCACAGAGGCCCCTGGGCTAAGAATAGGATGATGGTGTAATTTATCATTCACAGCAGGACACTTCTGCATTAAAAGCAGCGTTGCTGACCTGAGACAGAGTAACTGCTGGAACTGGCAAGCTCCAACCACAGAGAGGCATGACCAGCCCAGAACGTGACTGCTCTTGGGACGAGGAAAATAAAAGAAGGCATTCCCTTTGTCAGGCTTCTGTCTTCCCTCTTGTCCACACTGAGCACTACAGGCCTGTGTCTGTCTTAGGCTTTCAGGAGAGCCCAAGAGTTGAGCAGAGTCCTGTTGGGGTAGAGAAGCAGGACATGGTCCTCTTCATTCCCTTTATCTAAGAACACCACCTGACCAGAACCAGTCACTTTCTGAGCCAAGAAACTTGAATCAACTTACTCCACTTAGCACATACCTCAACCTCCTGCCCTACCATTCTAGACTCTGAGGGATAACCAGACCTTCCTAAAAAGGCAGGGCTCTCGGAGTGGTTGGGTGTCTCAGTCAGTTGAGTATCTGACTTTTGATTTTAGCTTAGGTCATGATCTTGGGGATGTGAGTTTGAGCCCCATGACAGGCTCCATGCTCAGCAAAGAGTATGCTTGGGATTCTCTCCCTCTGCCACTACCCCTGCATACACTCTCTCTCTCCCCCACCCCATCTCTCTCTAAAATAAATAAATAAAACCTTTAATAAAAGAGTCTAGAACTAGACTCTCTAGAACCCATCAACAGGCAATCAATCCTGTGCCACTCACACTGCTCCCATGTTCTCCTTTGCCTAACCATTGGGCTCCTATTCAAGCCAAAGTCTCTAGGTCATTTTCAGAGCAGTCAGAAACCACACATCTGGAATTCCAACACAGCCAAATCTCTCTTAATTTAGAACAGCACTTCCACCTGGTTGTTTTTTAATATTATTTTTTGTGATGACCTCTAGGAAGATAAAACACAGGGTACCCAGTGATACTTGAATTTCAGTTGAATAACTTTTATTTATTTATTTATTTATTTTTAAAGATTTTATTTATTTATTTCACAGAGGGAGAGAGATCACAAGTAGGCAGAGAGGCAGGCAGAGAGAGGGGGGGAAGCAGGCTCCCCACTGAGCAGGGAGCCTGATGCGGGCCTCGATCCCAGGACCCTGGGATCATGACCTGAGCCGAAAGCAGAGGCTTTAACCCACTGAGCCACCCAGGCGCCCAGTTGAATAACTTTTAGCACAAAGATGTCTCATGTACTATTTATCCCATCTTATATTTTTATTTTCTAAATCTACAAACCCTACTGTCCCTCATCCCCCTCTCCCAAACTCAAGGAGATATTTTCCATAATCCAATTGTGGTTGTATAGTATCAAAAATACATGTTTAAAAATACATGTTTAAAAGCTTTATTTGTTTATTTATTTAGATTGTTGTGTGATGTAGGATTTCATACCCACACCACGAATTCCCTGAAGGGCAGATCACCAAGTGCCCAGTAGTAGACGCTGTGCATGTTCAGATTTTCTCCACGTCTGTACTCCTGGGAGGGGTGGAGAGAGCAACTGTGCAGAGCTGACAATGTCTTCTGGAAGCTTCCCTAACTCCATCTTCAACTCCAGACTCAGTTGACATGTAGGTTGCTCAGGCATGTGTGTCAAAGACTTCATATGATATGCAATTTTGAATTTGCAAATATTTTGTAGTTTTCTGATTTTGAATATCATCCTTTGAGCCATTGTTCTAAAAGTCTATAACCAGAAACTTTAAGGAAGTTCTATTTATTTATTTTTTGTTTCCTTATGCTAACATTTAAAATTAACAGTTTTTGTGCAACTCTGCACACTGGAGGTGAATATCCATTATAGCACCTTTTTTGATTGTTTTTTGAAAAAAATATTCTTTGAGAGCAGGTACAAAGTAATTGAAAACTAATGGAGTGTGTGTTTTGGGGACAAATAGCAGAGAGGTGGGAAGGAGCGTTTAAAGGCACCAGGTGGTTTTCATTAGTCATTAGTAGAATCAGCAGATTAATAATTGAAGAAAATAAGATCTCCATTCTCATTAAGTTATTCCTGGTATTTATTTAGACACCACAAAAAATACAAGGATGTTCTTAGCTCAGAAGTTAAAATCTTGATTGTTCCAGAATCCTAGGGTTTAGCAAAAGTTACATTGTCATGGAGTTGGTGGCCAGGTGAGGGTTGAATACATAAGTTGTTTGACATATTTCGAAAGGCCTCATGGAAATTAGCTCATAAATGCTACCTGAGTATATTGTAACTGATGATGTCTGCCAGAGACCCCAAGGAACATGCCTGCATTTGAACAAAGCAGGCTTATTGGTCCTTTGGAGCTGGAGAAACCACACATAGGGCACCTACGGGGAGCCATGGGGCATCTGGGTAAGGGGGGGTGCCAGAAAGGATTCATTACAGGACTAGGGATTGTGTTGGATGACTCCAGAGAAGGGGTCAAAGAAGTGGGGCTTTGCTCTGGATTGGATGCTGTCAGGAAGCATAATGCTTTGCTTGTTGACCTAATAAATCACATCCAGAAGACGGGCAGACTGAAGTGAGGTGGCATTCTTTTAATTATAAGGAAGCAGCACTCTCACTTTATCTGGGAGAGGGGAATGTTTGGCCAGTTTTGTGGCTTGAACAGTGTTCCTGTTCTGTCTGTATTCAGACATGATGATATACTGGTCTTGCTCTCATCCTGATCCATCACAAACACCGAATGGCTTTGCCTGCTGTGTGCAATGCAATTGCTTTCGTTTGTCAGGAGAGCACCAACGCCCAGCTGTGAGCACCAGGCTGGCTCCTGCCTGTCATTTTTCTTTCTCATATCAAAGCAGTAATAATCAATGCAAAATATGACTAAATTAGCACTTTTTTGTTTTTGTGTACTGCAGGATTATTGATGAATAAGATATCATCAGTGTTCTTTTCTTTAGAAACACTGGGATGTAATTAAGTGGGTAGATATGATATTTCAAATTATGGGATTCATAAAGGAAAAGTAATAAAAAGGTCTTGGGCTAAAGATAATGATATCTTGCAATATCCAAAGATGCAATGGTGCTGCAGCCACTAAACTGAACCCCAGGAGACCATGGAGAAACTACATCTGTCCTCATGAGTGCCTCTTGCACTGTGGTTCCCTCACTTGGGCTTCTCCTCTGCCCATAGCCCCAGGAATATCTACCCAATACCTTCACACTTCCTGGACTCCATGGAATGTTTCCCAATAATCCCTGGCCATGCATCACCCTGTCCAAGGACAGTCTATGATAAACATGTGAGATGTCCCCATTTCACTACCCCATTTGCCATTTGGGCAAGATGGGTAGACTACTCCTTGCTGCTCCAAGCACAACCAGAAATCTAGAATAACACACAAGAGGCAATCAGATAACTCTAAAAGGTAGTCAGAGGATGGAGGGCTGGTTTGGGACCCTAAGTGGCAGGAAAACCTGGGTCTCTCCAGCACAATAGAAGATGATCCTAGCCCAGAAGCTGAAGATGGCAGAGTGGACGTGTTCCTCCTCCAATGAAACAAGTTTCTTTTGACAATTCCAGCTCAACACCACTAGCAAGGGGGATGGATCCCGAGAATCCCCAGTATGAACTGTCAGGGGAAGCACTCTCCCTTGTAAAAAGCTGAGATCTTCCTCCCCACCTAGGGATACCTGGTAGATAAATGGTACCTGCAGGGGGACCCCACCTGGGAGGCTTCTTTGTCCAGCACAGATCACCCTGCCTCACTGAGAGACGACTAGTGCTGGGGGAATCCCCTTCTGCTCATCAGGCAGCATCAGCAGGGACCATGGGAGTCCCAGGGACGTCAGAGAAACCAAGCAGGGGAAAATAACACAGCAGAGACTCTGACACTGTCATTGGAACCACAGCCCACAGAATAGGCCAGGGCATGCATTCCTAAACAGGTGACTGCCTGCTAAAGTAAAAGATTTGAAAAGGACCCAGAGTTCCTACATGACAGATAAAATGTCTACAATAAGGGAAAATCACCTGTCATATCATGAACCAAGAAATCATAACCTGAATGAGAAAAGACAAGGGCCACCAAAACAGAGTGAATCAGATATTGGAATTACCTGACAAGAACTTTTAAGGTAGCCGTCACAAAAAAAATGCTCCAATAATGATACATGTTCTTGAAATACGTGAAACCCTGGAAAATCTGTCCTTCCCCTCAGCTCCAGGGCTGGCAGCTGCTTTCTGTGATCCCAGCCTCTCTACACCTTAGAGCCCTTGACCCCTCCTTTCAGTCTTGGCAACCTTTGTCTGTTTGATGGTTCTTCATACTAAATCTTCCATGCTCACCTTTCTGCCTCCCATCTGCACTGACTGGCAGATGCGGCTTTGCAAAGTTTAGAAAATATCTTTGGTGAGATGAAGGAGAGGGTTTATATCATACTTGTCTAGAAAATGCCTCAATATCCTTTTTTGACTTTGTGTTTTCTTCTGTGTCCCTTCTGTCCTGGGCTTTGATAAAAGATTGGTTACCCATTCATTCATTAGCCAGATCTCATTGGCTGTGACCTTCTAACCTACATCCTGTGAATCTCACCCCATATCTCACCTTAAAAATGGTGGAGGGGCACTTAAGGGGTGCCTGGGTAGCTCAGTTGGTTAAGCATCCAACTCTTCATTTCTGTTCAGGTCATGATCTCAGGGACATGAGATCAAGCCCCACACTGGGCTCCAGGCTCAGTGGGGAGTCTGCTTAATATTCTCTCTCCTTCCCCCTCTGCCCCCTCCACTGTGTTGTCTCTCTCTCTCCCGCAAATAAATAAATAAATAAATAAATAAATAAATAAATAAATAAATAAAATCTTTTTAAAAAAGATTTTATTTATTTATTTGACACAGAGAGAGAATACAAGCAGGTGGAGCAGCAGGCAGAGGCAGAGGGAGAAGCAGGCAGGATGGAGCAGGGAGCCGGATGCAGGGCTCCATCCTAGGGCCCTGGGATCATGACCTGAGCTGACGACTGCCGCTTAACCAACTGAGCCATCCAGGAGCCCCATAAATAAGTAAATCTTAAAGGAAAATGAGGGGGCTTTAGCTCCTACTTTCAAACTTATTCAGGCTTTCAGCATAGTACTCAACACATGCTCTCTCACGCCCTATGGAGTGGAAGTGGTGGGAGAGGATATGCTGTCTCCCTCAAATCTGTCTCCAAGAATCTGAAGACAAACTGGATTATACCACTGCCCTGCTGAAACCTCCAAAGCTTTCCCATTGCTCTGAGGAAAAAAACAGTGACACCTCAGTGTCATGCTCCCAGCTCTTAGCCTTCCCTGACTGTTTGTCTCTCTGGTGCTACACAAGGTCAGGGACCTCCACTGTGCTGCTGCCACTCCCATCCACCCCACTGGGTAACTCTACTCATCCTCACTTTATGTGCTTCACGAGGTTGCCTCCAGAGAGACTCCCCTGACCCCTTCCCTCCACTCTACTGTCCCAAGTCTTCATCCTGTCACACCCATCCTGTCTCACTCGTGTCCATGTCTGTTTACAAGTTTACCAAACTCCCTACCAGACTGCCAGCTTCATGTGGAAGGGCTTCTCCCTCTTTCCATGTGGGGACCTGTAGAGCATGCAGGAGACATTGAATAAGTACTCATTCAGTGAAGGCTCTGTTGTTTTTCATGTGGAATAGCCCCTCCCTATCCACCTGCCAGTTTCTCTCAGGGTTCACTGCCAAAGCCCCTCTTTATGTGTTTAACTTGTGCTTTTCAGCATCAGGGTTGTGGAAAATACCACTCAAAAGAGACAGCAGACAGTGTCTCTCTAAAATGCTTTTTCTCCCCAGAGAACATGTTGCTGGATGTCCTTGCCAGTGGGGCAAGAGCAGTTTGTTAAATGTGAAGGGGAAGCCTGTGACAGAACAACTGGAAAGCTCTTTGTCATAAGCTTTTAAAAACAAGAATAGAGTGTCTCCCATGTGGGAAGATGAGGTTTTATGCTGGTGAAAATAAACTTAGATGGCATTTTATGAGTATTTCCTGTGCCCTATATCTAGAATCCTGTCTTGGCAGATAGAGCTATTAGACATTCACTCTTTATAGATGGGGAAACTGAAGTCGAATAGCATGCTGGAGGTCAGTCATTGCAGGGGCAGAGCTGGGTTTGCGGGTGTGATGGGCTGACCTGGAGTGGCCATTTCTAACCACTGCACTAGAGAAGTGACAGAGGGTTTGAAGGGAATGGATTTGCAAGCCACAAAGTGCTTTGGAGAGATTTTCTTAATCACTGCCCACCTAAACTTATTCAATCTGTGGTCTTAACAGAGCCCTAAACCACTCTGTGGGAAGCTCTAGATGCATGGCCTCAGGGCACCATCCCCAGCCACCCCTTCTCTGATGCCTCAGCTAAAAGCACTTTACCGACCACCTGTGCCCCCAAAATCATGGCATTGAAGAATTAACCTTACAAAGAAAAATGATTTCAGCCAAAAATTTCATTCACAGCTAACTAATGAAGACAGCACACAACAGTGACAAAAACAATAAATACTTTGAATGGGAGTAATGTTGAGTCATCAAGGCAGCCATACCATCTCTACATTTTTGTTTAAATCCTGATATCGAAAGACAAGACAGCATTCTCCATTTCCTGCCATTTCCAAGTTAGGACAGACACGTTTGGGGTATGAACACAGTGTTAGGACATTGAGTCTCTAGTCCTAATTCAAAAGCAATCATTTTCAAGAAACTGAACACATGATCAGTTTTGGCCTCAGTCTGGCTGTCTGATTATCGCTGAGGCACCAAAGTCTTCTGTGATTTCCCAAGGCTGAGATGTCTCAGTCCTTGTCTATTTCTGGTATATAAGTCTCTTCCTGGGAAAGACCCCTTGTTCTAGATGAAGAGCTTGCACGTGACGGCATCCACTCTGACTGCAGAGCATGATGGTGGGACATCATGGGTGTTTTATTAGTCTGCTAGAGCTGTTGTACAAAAAACCACAGACTGGGGGCCTACACAACAGGGGCTTATTGTCTTACATATCTGGAGGCTGGAAGCCTGAGATCAAGGTCTCAGCAGGTTTGGTTTCTTCTCAGGCCTCTCTGCTTGGTCTGTCAATGATCTTTTCCATGTGTCCTCACGTGGCCTTCCCTCTGTGGGTGTCTGTGTCCTAATCTCCTCTACTTAGAAGGACATCAGTCAGATCAGATTAGGCCCTACCCAGATTGTAGCAGAAACAACTTGCATTCACTCTTTGGTGAGTCATAAACTACACCAGGTTGTTGTGGCACAAAGAAACATTAATTTGCAGCAAAGAAGGAGATCATGGGGAATAACTTCCAAAGCCGTGACTCCTGGAGCAATGGTGGATGCGATCCTTTTATTTAGGGTTAAGATGAATGTTTAGATAGGGAAGCCTTGTATGTATATAGGGGTGGGCATAAGGAAACATGCCTGTACATGTATTGTACATATGTAAATGCAGCTTGTGCTCCTCCTTGGATGGTGATTGTAGTACTATAATGAGATAAAGGTAGTTGTCGATCATTCTAGAGGCCACTCCATGGTCACACCTGCTCAGGCATGAGTCAGGGGTTGCTCTCAGACTAGTCTGGGTGGTCTGGGCCAGCTGCAAGTCTTCTCAGGGAAGTTGCTGTTGTTCAAGGAGGAAGTTTCATTGTCCATTTGCCTGAGTTAAGAGATAAACTGGAAAGAAGAGCCAATGGAAAAATGTAGGCCAAAGTCGGTGAGCACAAGCAGGCAGGCAGTGAAGGTCAGGTGTTGGGGTCTATCTAGCTGGTGACAAACTTAACCTCATTCCACAAGGGATTTGAGACACTGCTTTCTCAAGTGCATAACAATGGTTCCCTCTGTAGAAAGCACGTGGGCCTTGGAAAATGAAGATGCCTGAGGTTGTCACAGAGGATCCAGAAGGCCAAGGATGACAGGGTATAGGGAGCATGCTGAAGTACGGACAGGATGAGATCATACTATAATTTCAAGTGGGTAGTTATTTTCTTTTTTTTTTAAAGATTTGTTTATTTATTTGACAGAGAGAGAGAGAGAGAGATCGATCACAAGTAGGCAGAGAGACAGGCAGAGAGAGGGGAGATAGCAGGCTCCCTGCTGAGCAGAGAGCCCGATTCAGGACTTGATCCCAGGACCCTGATATTATGACCTGAGCCGAAAGCAGAGGCTTTAACCCACTGAGCTACCCAGGGGCCCCTGGGTAGTTATTTTCTGAGCCCTATTATGTTTGAAGAGTGTAACAGCAATTCACACTGTATAGTAATTACCAAAATGCACAGAAAAAAACACAACACTCACTTTAACTGAGAAGTATTTATTCCTTCAAGACTATCCATACCTTGGGCACCTGGGAAGCTCAGTGGGTTAATGAGTTAATCCTGGGTGGGTTAGTGGGTTAATCCTGCCAGGATTCTTTCAAATTATTGAGAATATAACTTTCCACTAGCCTTGGTATTTAAGGATACAGCACTTATTCTCCACTGTTACTCATTTTTCTGAATATAGGTCAAGGGCCTTAAAAAGACATTATGAGTGGAGGAAAGCAGAACCAGATATGGTCCCAGTCAAAACATCAAGAATGCTAACCAGCAGCAGGGACATAAATGAAGTGACAGACTTGCATGCCACACTCTTCAAAATACCGCAGTCAAGAAAAGAGAGACGAGAGTGGTGTGGACCTGGAAGACACAGACACTGCCTCAATGTGACACTCCTAAGTACACGTCCCACTGAAGCACCCGACTCCACTCTGCCTAACCCTATCCACACCAGTCTGGCATGTGGCTAACTGAGAAGGGAAGTCGTAATCTAGAAGGGAACATTTCTAGAAACCCCATGAGTGCGGAGTGCCCTATTGACGGCTTGAGGATCTCTGAAGAAGCCAGAAACCTACTAGGGGTCTTGATATTGTCTTTCTGAGATGGACAGAAAAAAAAAAAAGAAAAAAAGAAAGGGACTGTGATTTTAACCACCTCACAGGCACAATCAGATCAAAAGGCATTGTTCCCACATTGCACTCTGTGGTGGGTCTAGCAGCTCCATCCATGAATGTATTTTCTTCTCTCTGTCCTGAATGAATGGGTTTAAGGGTAAGGGCTGGCTCATGCTGCAGCAGAGATCAGGCTAAAATAATCAGCTGGTCGGAGGCTCCAGAATTTCATGCCGAATTAGAGAAATAAATGGAAATCTTCTCTCAGAGTGGTACCTCACTTGTCAGTGGCACTTAGCAGGCCAACAAGTGCAGCAAAAAGTTAAACAAAACCCCTAGATCTTCCATCCCTCCTCTCAGAACCTCAGGGCAAAAGAACAGAAGAAGGGGGAGGAATGGGCTTTTACCTCAAGCTTGAATGGGAGAATAATTAGAGATTTGGGAAAGAGGGTCAGAGATCTCAATCAGAGGAAATGGAAGGTCCACACGGAGCTGCTCAAATTAAGCAGAAGCAAGATGAAAATAAATGGCAAGACATCCATGGAAACAGGCTCCTAGAGAACAGAAGAGAAAGTGTGGCCCATGTGGGAGAAAGGCAAAGATGCCACTCGGCAAGGACAAAGAACCCAACGAGCAGAAGGAAATGCTCCAAAACTGGACATAAGAAGTTAATGAGAAATTGATTTCAATAAAACAGGAGCTAAAAGAAAAGATCGATGAATCAAATGAAAGGCAAATTGCAGAGCTTGAGAAACAAATTGAGGATCCAAAACCCACCATTTCAGAACACGGGAGAACACTCGAAACAGGCTCAGATTGATAAATCATGAAATATAGGTTTGACTATACTATGTAAAACTATATAGGTAGCCACTTTAAACAGTTACAAATAATAAATCTTCCACTTTAATGAAAAGAATACCCATATACCTAAAAAGAGGGGAAAGGAAACCCAAAACATAGGATGCAAAAAAAAATTAATACAGAAATCATTTGAGGAAAAGTAATATCAGGACAAACATATCAGTTATATCTGAAGTGTAAATGAATATTTAAGATAAACCTACAACAAAGTGACTCGAAAACAGTTAAAAATAAAATCATGAGTGAGGATATATGAGGCATAAACTCAGGGAAAGAAATCTGGGGCCCTGATTTTGAAAGGAGACAAGTGTGTATTCAAGGTAAACATTTAAAATAGAAGCAAAATATGATGTATTGTTAGATATAATACGGTAAAAGGAAGAAAAATGAAAGAAGTACAGCTAATAGAGAGTGTGGCCCCTCCTGCTTGACTCTGAGAGGTCAATGTGAAAGGGTAGAACTCCAAGGTCATACTCTGGGAAGGACCCATTCCTATAAAGTGATTATATTTAAAAACCAAAACAAAACCTCAAAATATAACTTAACAAATTATAAATAATAACAATAGCACAGAATACATGGTGCACAAAGAACAATGTAATACAATAATAAATTAATTTTAACTTTTAAAAAATGTGGAAATTTTTAAATGCTCAAAAAAGTTCATTTCAAAGATGGTATCAAAACTTAAAGAATATCTAGAAAATGAAGGTAAAGAAAACTACATTTCAAAACATGGATTGCAGTTAAAGCTTTGGTGAGGAGACTATTCAGACCCTAAAGTACTTATATGATTAAATCAGAATTAATGAAAATAGATGAACTAGCATATAGTTTATGAATTAGAACACCACCAAAATGAACAATAAAAATAGAAAAGAAGCTACAATTTGGATGCCTTGAGGACATTATGATAAGTGAAGTAAGCCAGTCACAGAATGACAACTACCGTATGATTGCATACGGTTCCTTAGATTGCACACTATGTTACTAAGTAACATAATAAGTTACTTAGAATAATCAAATTCATAGAGACAGAAAATAGAATGGTGATTGCCAGGGTCTGGGGAGATGGGAAATGGGGAGTTAGTACAAAGTTGGGTGCAGAGTTTCAATTTTGTAAGATGAAAAGAATTCTGGAGATGGGTGGGGGTGATGTTTACACAGCAACGTGAATACCCTTAATGCCACTGACCTGTACATTTAACAATGCTTAAAACTGGGGACACCTGGGTGGCTCAGTCAGTTAAGTGTCTGCCTTTGGCTCAGGTCATGATCTCAGGGTCCTGGGATCGAGTCCCATATTGGGCTCCCTGTTCAGCAAGGAGCCTGCTTCCTCCTCTCTCTCTGCCTGCTTCGCTGCTTGCTTGTGATCTCTCTCTCTGTCAAATAAGTAAATAAAATCTTTAAAAAATAAAAATAAAATGATAGAAAAATAGAGCAGAATAAAGAACTCAGAAGGAACCCAATGGAACAGAACAGAGAGCCCAGTAATATATATAAATATATACAACGGATTTTTGACAGAGGAGCAAAGGCAATTCACTGAGAAAGGATAAATTTGGGTTTTGTTGTTGTTGTTGTTGTTTTGTTCGGTTCTGATTTTTTGAGGGGGGAGGGGCAGAGGGAGAGGGAAAAAGAGAATCTTAAGCCAGCTCCACACCCAGTGAGGTCCCAACATGGGGCTCTATCTCACAAACCTGAGATCAGGACCTGAGCTGAAATCAAGAGTCAGATACTTAACTGACTGAACCACCTAGGCATCCTGGGAAAAGACAGGTTTTTTTGCCTTTTTTTTTTTTAGCAAACGATGCCCGGAGCAACTGAACATCCATATACAATACAATGGAGCAAAGAGTATTTTCAGTAAATGGTACTGGAACAACTGGATATCTACATAAATAAACAAACAAAGAGATTTTACACTGTCTAAAAAATTAACCCAAAATGGATCGCAGGCTTAAATGTAAAATATGGAATTATAAAACTAGAAGATAACATAGTAGAAACCTAGATGACCTTCGATAGGCAAATGACTTTTTCGATACAATAGTAAAGGCTTGATCCTTGAAAGAAATAATTGATAGACTACACTTCATTTAAATGCAACTTCACTCTGTGAAAGACAATGTTAAGAGAATGAAAAGACAAATCACAGATTGGGAAAAAGTATTTGAAAAACACATCTGATAAAGGTTTGTTATCCAATATATACAAAGAACACTTAAAAGTCAACAACAAGGAAACAAACAACTTAATTCAAAATATAGGCCAAAGTCCTTTACAAAAACTTCATCAAAGAAGATAGACATATGGCAAATAAACATATTGAAAGATGCTCCACATCATACATCACCAGGAAAAGGAAAATGAAAATAACAAGGGGGTACCACTACACACCTGTTAGATGGCCAAAATCTGAAGATTGACAACACCAAACTCTGCAAAGGACGGGAAGCAACAGAAACACCAATTTATTGCTGGTGAGAAGGCAAACTGCATTACACTTTGGAAGAGGCTTTCTTACAAAGCTAAACACATTCTCACCATATGATCCAGCAGTCGCACTCCTTGGTATTTACTCGAAGGAGTGGAAAAATCTGCACATGGATGTTTATAGTATCTTTCTTCATAATTGCCAAAACTTGGAAGCAACCAAGATGTTCTTCAGTAAGTGAAAGGATAAATAAACTGTGATATATCCAGACAATGGAATATTATTCACCTGTAAAAAGAAATGAGCTATTAAGCCATGAAAAGACCACGGAGAAACCTTAAATGCATATTACTAAGCAGTCAATCTTAAAAGGCTACATACAGTATGATTTGGAAAAATAAAAGCAGAATTATGGAGACAAAGATCAGTGGTTGCCAAAGGTTGGTGAGGGTAAGGGGATAAACAGGCAGAGCACAGTTTTAGGGCAGTGAACTGTTCAGTGTGTTTTTATAATAGTGGATGCATGTCTTTGTATAGCTGTCCAAACCCATAGAATGTGTGACATCAAGTGTGAACCTTAAAGTAAACAATGGGCTTTGGGAGGTTATATTGTGACAATGTATCTTTATCAGTTGTAACAAATGTGCCATTCTGGTGGAGGGTGATGATAATAGGGGAGACTATCCATGTGTGTGGGTAGGGGGTATATGGGAACTCTCTGTACTCTCCCGTTTTTCTGTACCTAAAACTGCTCTAAGAACAAATCTTAAATATAAAAAAAAAATAAAAACAAGAGGAAAAGGTCTGAAATATTGAAAATAAAAGAAGAACTTTAAGAATGATAAAACATTGCAGTAGAATTTGTTGATGGGCAGTATTTGTTAGAAGGTAAAATCATAAAAATCCAACACAGCAGAAGAGGGACTGGCAAAAAGGTTTTTGGAGAAATAAAATTGAATTTTGGAGAGTGTACAGTTTTACATGACACATTGGAGAGTCAGACAGGAAAAGTTGAAGAACTGGGCCAAATTGTGGAATATCGTGTACTCCTAAATGGGGTGTGCTGAAGATACAATGATGTTTGACCACACGAATTAAAAAAGGCTGAAACTGTGGACAGTACTTCCCACCCCATCCCTCCCCCCAGGTATAAAACATCAGGACCCCCTCCCCATATTATGATAAGCTCTGATATTAGAAAAATCAAACCCATATACAAATGGAGTAAATGGTAATTAGTTAAGGAGCCATGAACAGTGAGGTCAGTCCTGGGTGGATTGGGGAGGGTTTGGGTCAGGACAAATGCAGTAATGAAAGAACATTATATTATGTGAAAAAGAGATACTTCCAGAGGCCTGTGCCTCAAGATGGCTTCTGGTTAAGTCCATGTATCTCCAGCTAACTGTGGTCCCTTCAGTAGAATGGCTAGTCACATGTGCCATGTCTGTGCTGCCTGGCCTGCTTTGACCCTCTAGCTCCCTCTGCCTAGTGATACTTCTGTCATGGCCCCAGAAGACAGTGGGGAGGTGGCTCCTCCCAGCTGTTGCTCCCCATGCACAGTGTGCAAGCTGTCCCAGGACAGGTCAGGTCAGCACAAAGCCAACAGGGCCCATTTTCCCAAACTGATGAAAAAGTCTAAGGGTTTGGTGTCTGAAAGCAGAAAAACAAAATCCTTGGCAAGCCATATCAATAAAAACAGAAGGAGAAATGTACACAATTAGAAATGAAAAACTGAGAAGCAGCCACCAATACAGAGGAAATTAAGAAATCCTAAGTGTCTGTATTGTAAAAACTATGCAACTATGTTGCAAAAATGGATTGTCATTAATTTTCTTAAAAATATGTAACTAAAGTTGACTCCAGAAGTGCTTAAGGACCCAACCTTCCCAGTGGGAGGAATTCAGAAACATACCAGTGGAGGCCCAGACAGCCCCCAGGTGAGTTCTTTTACACTTAAGAAGATGATTCTTGGGGCACCAGGGTGGCTCAGTGGGTTAAAGCCTCTGTCTTTGGCTGAGGTCATGATCTCAGAGTCCTGGGATTGAGCCCCATGTCAGGCTGCCTGCTCAGCAGGGAGCCTGCTTCCTTCTCCTCACTCTGCCTGCCTCTCTGCCTACTTGTAATCTCTCTCTCTGTCAAATAAATAAAATCTTAAAAAAAAGGAGATGATTCTCAAACCAAGTAACTGGTTGCAGATTATAGAAATTTTTGTTTAGCACACAAAAGCAAGCAGCAGAATGATTAATCTCAATTATCAATACTAATAGGGAAAATCACAAGTAGGGATCATCTCAGGACCTTAACAGTGGTTTAATCTTAATAGAATACAACATACTACTAGAGCAAAGGAGAAAATTTTCTGATCATCTCCATAGATACTGTGAGGCTGTGACAATAATCTAACATCTATATTTTCCCCCAGAAAGCCTTAATAGTTTGAGAATACACAGACACTTATTTTATTATGACAAGGAAAATACATGTCTTCATACAAGTTGAATAGTGAGACATTGAACCATCCCATTAATGTCAGGAACAAACTAGGTATGCCGCCTGAATCACTATTATTTGACACTGCTCTCAAGTGCAATTGCCTAAGGAAAAAAATAAGGGAAACTACTGGAAAGGAGAAGGCTAAAGAAAATCTTAGAAATGATAAGAAAATACAATTAAAGTAGTTTTCATGACATTAATATACAAAATCAACTACATTCCTATACATCCAGTTGGCAAATAAAATGAAAGAAATATTCCATCGAAAATGGTAGCCAAACAATAAGCTATCTAGAACTAGACAAGAAATTCATAGGACCTATCTGAACAAAACCATAATAATCTACCAAGCAGCATAAAATTAGATTTGAGTATAAGCCCAGACTACAGCACTCTTGATTTAGAAGATTCATATACATTCATTGTGACCTCAATGAGGGAGACAAGACATGAGAGACTCTTAACTATAAGAAACAGAAACAAACTGAGGGTTGCTAGATGGGTGGGGGATGGGGTAACTGGTTGATGGACATTAAGGAGGGCACGTGATGTGATGAGCACTGGGTGTCATATGCACCTGATGAATTATTGAACCCTACATCTGAAACTAATGATGTACTATAAGTTGGCTAATTGAATTTAAAAGAAAAAAAATGTGTGAGAGAGGGCAATAGAGAGTAAGAGAGAGAGAGAAGAAAGGAGAGGCAAGAAGTGTTAAGGGAATGGTTAACTTGAAAATATTGATATGTGAATATTTGATAGTAACATGAAAAACCTTCAGAAATGAAAAGCATTCAAAGAGAGACAAACCAATAAGTAGAAATAGCCCAAACCACTTGACAGGAATTTAGTTTACAAACAAGGAGCCATTCTGAACAAAATGGGGAAAAGACTAACTGTATTACAGGGATACACTATTATATATTTTGTTGGCACAACCGGCCAACCATTTGGAGAGAACAAAAAATGTATTTTTACCTTCATTTCCTGCAGTAAATTAATTTCAGGGAGTTAGAAGATGTAAAGGTAAACAAATGAAACCATAAAAATTTAGAAGAAAATATGAGTAAATTTATTTATAATCTCAGAATGGGCAAGGCCTTTTAAAACTGGAAACAAATCCCAGGACCTACCAAGGCAAATATGGATAAATTGACAACAAAAACTTTAAATTCCCTATATACTAAGAAATAAACAAATCAATAAATAACATCAAAATACAAATAAACAAATAAAAATATTTTCTAAACAAAAATATTTTCTAAACAAATAAGAATATTTTCAAGATATAAGACAGGAAAGTTCCAAAGTACACAGGTAAATTAATGAGGAAAGAGGCAAATAACCCAAAATCATGTAAAGGACATAAATTACAAAAATCGAATTTTCTAAAAAATATCTGAAAGATACTCAACTTCATTCATAATAAAATGAACTAAATCAGGATAATATTGCAACATAATTTTTCACCAGATTGGAAACAAAATAATAAGTTTGATAATACCCAGCACTGAGAAAGTTGATAAGCTAGCCTTTTCATTATATTCTTGGTAGGTATATCCATTGATCAGTATTTGGAGGGTAATCTGGCAATATCTACCAAATGTGAAATGCACAGAGCCTTAAATCCAGCAATTCCATTTCCCACTTAGAATTTATATCAAGATATGATCACAAATGTATGCAAAGATATAAATCAAGGATGTTAATTACAGATTGTATATAAAAATAAAAATTGGAAATTTTATGTTCACTAATAGACTAACCAAAGAAATTATGTCCACCTAGACAATGGAATGCTAAGCAGCTATTAAGAAGAATGAGGTAACTATCATATGATCTCTCTGATATGAGGAACTTGAGGGGCAGGGTGGGGGGTCGTGGGGGTAGGGAGGGAAAAATAATGAAACAAGATGGGATGGGGAAGGACACAAACCACAAGAGACTCCTGATCTCACAAAACAAACTGAGGGTTACTGGGGGGTGGGAGGGTAGGGATAGGGTGGATGGGTTATGGACATTGGGGAGGGTTTGTGCTTTGGTGAGTGCTGTGAAAGATGTAAGCCTGATGATTCACAGACCTGTACCCCTTGGGCAAAGAATAAAAATAAAATTAAAAAAAAAAAGAAGAATGAGGTAGATCTTTATATGTTTATATATATGGAAGGATAAAACACTAATCACAGAAAGCAAAGTGTGGAGTGCTGTGGATAGCATGATAGGTAGCAAAGGAGTCTCTCTCCCAGCCCCCTTAAGACCCCTCCTGGCCTCTCTCCCTTTCCTTCTCTTCCTTTCTGGAAATGCCCCCCAGGCCACAGAAGCTCATTCATGGTGGTCCCGGTAGCTATTCATGTGTTTCTTAGTACATATGCATCTTTTCCTTATATCACTTTTTAAAATGGCAGAGTATTAGTCAAATGGTCAACATATAAACTACTTTTATTTGCTTTTTAAATATTTTTTGGTATAAAATACAAAATCAAAAAAGTTTTTTGTTCAAGCAAAAGTGTTACAGGGTTTAATTTTTAGGTAGCAATAAGAAATGAAGCATTCTCTTAGATATCAAAACACTTCTACTTGGGTCTAGAATAGAAAAAAAGAAAGAAAGAAAAGATTGTGCATTGTTCATCCATCCCATGTAGAATGGCTGAACTCTGAAGACAACCCTGCTCCAAAGGATGTGATGCTAGCTAGAACACCCTTACTTACCAACCTTGTTGTCCTAAACAAGGTGTCCCCTCTGCAGCTGCACACTCAGTGCTCACACGCCCTCACACCCGGAGCATGCCTCCATTCTCCTCAGTGCAAACAAATCTATGTGCATTACCCAGAAATGAGTGAAGTAAATGGCCAGAGAAAGGTACGTAATTTCTTTTGCTCTGAAAATCTAATCTTCCCTCATAATACACCCATCTCAGGGGTTAGAAGCAAATTAAAGATCCCCAGGAGCTCAAAGCCTTCTGCAGTTTTGAGCTCTGATCTGTTACTAGATGAAACAACAGCACAGAAGAGATTTTGTTGTGTCTCCCTCTGATCGCATTAAAAAATAAGGAAAATGGGAAGAGTCAAAATGACCATTGTCAGCTAGATGGCATAAGTGGAAAACTGTGTCACCACACAGGTTTAAAATGAAAGTTTCCCTTGCTTTCAAAATGCTTATCTTCAGTGCATCTACCTTTTCAAGCTACCTTTCTGGGATAATGTTGGAACAGCTGAGCTGTGGGAAAGCAGATCCCTAAAAGCCAGGGACTGGAATTACTGGTTGTATGGCAACTCTCAGCCCGCCAGCCCCTCCCGCTGACTTCCATTGGCCTTGTGTCTGGGAAAGCCACTGCCCACATCATCCCTTTCCCAGTTCCTGCCATATAAGGAACCAGAAGTGGTCCCAGATCCTGTTCCTTGGCCTTGACACAGAAGGAAAAGCATAGCATACTTTCACTTTATGTTGTGCATTTGTATGGACCCATAAGTTTCTAAGGCTAATCAACTCTAGTACACAAGAAACATCTAATGCATTATTAAACACACACACAGACACACACACGCACAGACACACACACACAGCTGGCTTAATTTAACTTTAGCTATTACATTGGGCTTGTAATTCTAATAGAATTCTGTTTGTCCTTTGGGTTTTTCAGAATAGAGCAAACTCAACTCCCCAGTGTTTGAAGGTAGCACAGGAAGCTTGGGAGTCCCCTGGTATCTGCAGAAATCCCCCTGACTGGCTCTGGTCTGGTCCTAGATCAGACTCAACACACATCTACACATCTATGTCCCTCCTGATTGCACCACAGGAGGGTTGGCAGAAAATCAGGCTGGTAAAAGCATAATTAAAGGACCAACTATGCCTCTCTCTTATAAAATGTAGGAACAGTGTAAAATTGTTTCTCTCTACCATCTTTGGCAGAGAAAAATAAAATCTGCATCACAAGAAAACCAGCAGTTAGGTTTTTACTTTTAGTTTTGTGTCCTTTTACCAATTACTTGAATGGGTCTAGTGAGTGTGGTTTATTACTATTATTGTTACTTTCAATGGAGGTTTGTAAACAGGCAAAAACTTATGTTGAGTTTTCACGTAGGCCTTTTTGGCAAGTGACATGCAGGCATGCAAAACCAACTGTACAGGCCTCCCCTGGCGGTCTTGAGCCACCCTGACTTCTCTGAAGGGTTCACCAGGCATCGGGGAATGGGCAAAAAGACCTCTTGGTGATCCCAGTGACCCTAAGGATGTTCCAAGAATATCAAGTCGCCCATCTGAGAGGATTAAACAAAAACGTGCTGAGATTCTATTATTGAAAGTAACAAGGAAACTAACGGACGTGACTGGCAGCGAGCGCTCCGGGTACATCAGCGTCCTCATGTCTAGTGTAGCACCCCAAATTCTCCCCAAGCCAAAGGCATCGCCTGTCTGTGCGTTTCCTACATGCTGGGGACCAAGACCAGGTTAAGCAAAGTCTTTGGACACAGCCTCGACAAAGTTTGGAGCTGACATCAGGATGCCAATGGTGCAGATGATGGTGAAGACAGAGAAGGCCATGAGACACAGGCGGTCCACCACGCACGCCGCGAATTTCCACTCACTGCAGATGGCCTCGCTCTCGTCCTGGCAGCGGAAGCGACTGGCGATGTAGCGGACCTCCTCCAGGATCTTGGCTAGCTCCGGGTCCCCCTCGGAGGGCTGCCCGCCGTGCAGGAGGTGCTCGTCGTGCGTGGGGGAGCAGGCCATGCGGCCGCACACGACGCCCGAGTCGGGGGTGGGGGCACAGTGCACCCCGTCCAGGCCACGGAAGCCGATGTAGAGCAGGTTGCCGTTGGTGGTGGGCGGTCCGGCCACCGCGCTCATCTCCACGCTGGCCAGGCTGCAGCGACGCTGACGCTGCTTGTGCTGGCAAGCCGGCCTCACCTTGTCCTCTCCCGGCCTCTTCATACGCAGGAACCACGCGCACCAGTTCAGAAGGATGACTCTGGTCTGAGGAGACAACAGAGCAGTTAGGAGCGGGCAGAAGCGAGCATCAGCGCGTGCTGATCCCAGCCCTACTTGGAGGGGGGTGGGTTCTGGGGGAACCAAGCTCCCGCTCCTTCCCAGGTGAGTTTACACAGGCAAGCAGTGCCATTGCGCTGTAATGGTTGGGTCAAATGTGAGCCTAGAATAAACCAATGCAGAAAGTCACCCTGGGAATGAGCAGAATTCTCAGTGGCAGACACACAGCAGGCTTGCGGCAGACAGGCATGTGGGAGGAGAGGGTTGACTTGGGAAAAGAACCCACCTGAGCTGTGTGCACAAAACAAGTCACTTTTCCTCTCCAATCTTCCCTAATCTGTCACTAGCGACCATGATACCCAGCTGCCCATGGGGCACCCCAGTGCCAGGGCAGACTTGCAGGGGCACACCACTGGAGATTTTAAAGTTTTTCAATGGCAACCCTGTGACACCTATCTGATATTGCCTGAAACCCTAGCTTGAAGAAGTTCTGACTATAACATCAGGTCCCTTGCAGTGATGGCATATCATTGCAAAGCAGGTTTTTGTCCTGATGTAAAGTGAGTGCCAAGAAAGTCAACATGGAACAGAAAATGGGGGCACTGTGCTCCTAAGATTTGAAGGGGTGTGCTATGCCAACAGGTGCATCAGGGTCAGGGCATAAATACTTATTAAGTAGTTTTGACCAACTTAATAAAGAGAACCATTAGGTATTTCTTTTGCTCTAGGGGCTGTGAAAAAAAAATCCCTGAGACACGAAAGGTGCGGTGAACCAGGAAAGTTTAGGGACCTCTAACCTAGTTCATTAGGCTGCAGTGAAGACAGTCAGATAATGTGCAAGAAGTACTTGGAAAAGTCTAAAGCAGGGGTTGGCAGACTTTCGTTAAAGGGCCACATAATAAACACCATAAGGTTTCTGTTGTAACTACTCAGATCTGTTAATAAAGTACAGAAATAGTCATAGAAAGCATGTAAAAAAATAAACATGGCTTTTTTCTAATAACATTTTATTTGCAAAAGCAGCTGGTGGGCCAGATTTGACCACTGGAGCCATAGTTGGCTGACCTCTGGTTTAACATGTTTTATCAACACATATTGCCTACATGCATAGAAAATGCTAGAGAGAAATCACTGAGATTTCTTGATTTTCCCTCTAATGAAAAGAAGGAGCCATGCAAAGCCTTAATTCAGGTTAAAAAAATTCTTGGAAACTTATTTAAACAAGTGTATGAAAAGTAGGTCCTTTCCATGAGGTTATCCAGATACTGATTTTAATTTTGGTTTATGATTGTGGGCGAATTCCATCAGCAACATAACACATACGTTTCCCATCTGTAAGTACAGGCAATAAGTTGTGAAGTTCATGCCTGTCGCACTTTTTATGGCACCGTATCAGAGATAATTGCAGTAGACCGGTCTGGAGACAGGCAATGAAAAGAACAAGAAGGCATAAGAGCAGGTTCACTGCAGTTGTAAAGATAACCCTTTGCTCACGGCTGACGGCACTCTGTATATCCTGCCCACACCTTACGGACAAACCCCCAGAGCCTGGAAAAGCCTGTCTGCATACCCTGGAAAGTTTTCCATGATCAGTAAGAGGCAGGGACATATGGCCCCACGTGAATCTGCAGGTCAGTCTGGCCCTCCACAGGAGGCTCATAAGACATGTCAGCTCATTTGGGCCTCTCGGGGACTCTGGGAGGTCAGTATAATTTCCCCCACCCATTTTACAGATAAAGAAACCGAGGCTTCACAGAGGCTAAAAAATTGGCTCAGGGTCACACAGTAAGAAAGTCACCTATGTGTTTAGGCTTTTATGACTCATCTGTACAAGGGTCTACGAAGTCTTTTTCAACACTCCTGTGATTTTAGCCCAACCCCCACTCTGAAGGCACTGGGAAGACTGGACCAGAGTTCAAGGGAATGCATTGGGCAAGGAGTGCATCCAAGCCCAGAGAAAGCTATACACATGGAGTGTGTGTATGTGTGTGTGTGGGGTTGTGCCTACCCTGGAGCACATCTCAAGCTAATGTAATCCACACTACCAAGTCTATTCTGAATTCCATGGCCTGAATCATTAACTTTCAAAGCTAAAGCATCTCCAAAGAAGCAATTATCCTCTTGGCACTTATCAAACTGTGCTCATGACCTCTTCTGTTAGGTTATGATTTTGTGTCTGGCTGTGTAAATGTCACATAATGCCATGGCACCGGCAATATCTTCTTCCTAGCAGCACATCATAATAAAAGTTCCTTGGAGGCTGTTTATTTTTCAAACACACACAGAAAGAAAGAAAAATGCGGGAGTGTATAGAAATTGAAAGTGAGAGATCCAAGCTTCATATTTCATTTGCAGCCATTGGTTTTAACACACTCCTGTGCTGAGAGGTGACTAATTAGCATAGACTCTTAATTAAGATTTTTTTCTGGACACTCAAGTACTACCAGCTCCTTAAAAATGGTTTTGTGTCTTCTTGTCTTAAACATAAGGAATACTAATATGGGTTTTTAGCCTTACATTTACCTAAATAAACACTTGAAGGATAATGGAGAAATTGCTTAAAATGGCTATCAATATTCGTGGTGGAAGCACAGTGAGGGGCAGGAATGAGAGCAGGATCTCCTTCCGTATGATTTTACTTTCATTTTGACTTTTGAAACATGTGAATGTATTACCTTTTTCGAATGGAAGGAGGGTAGCCAGAAAGTGTTGTCAGGGTTATAAAAGTCAGATGGCAACGTAGGTGAACGTGTGCAAATGTGTCCCAGTTTTTAATGGTGGGACCTTCTCAAAACAAGCACACAGACTACAGTGATGTGACATGTGTGGGAGATAACACCATTTCTGGGAGCTCACTCCACTGCTGATGTAATGAGCTATGAGAGAAAGTCATTATTAAGTGTATGAATTTGCTGTGGAAAAGAACGCAAGAGAACACAGTAACTTGGTAAAGTCAATTTTTTTTTTAAATTGATCTTTCCTAAGTTCACTTTTGGGTAACTGTAAATTATTGTACAATGAATATTTTTAGAAGGCCTGGGAACTCTCTCTTCCCGGAGGTTAGCAAAATGCACCTTACTTATGTACCTGCATTTAGCATGTTGGGGAGTCTTAGAGTCCCTTTTGAACTTGAGTGCAAGGTTATAGGTCTTTAAAGAAAACAGCCTTGTTTTGATGTGAGAGGGCTCCTTTAGCACCTATTGTCCCTAGGATATGCTCTCTGGACAAGAACACTGGAAGGTTTGCAGGGCCCAAATAGAATCAATCCCTCCCCTGGCCTTGGGTGTTGTCACACTGTGCTGAGGTGAGGAAAGCCCATGCCATATTTGGCCCTAATCAAGGTTTCCTGAGTGTCAGGTGAGGATGGGCATACAGCTTCAGATTCTGGACTCCAAAGGGCACAGCTTGAGTAAGCATCCACCCACATCCCACGTGGTGCTGAACAGGAGCTGGGAAGGTATGGCATGCCCCCGGCTGACACAACAGGCTGTTATATTCAATCGTTTATCTTTTGTCCTTCTGCTTTCATCGTTTTGCTTATCTGAGCCCCCTTCCCCACTGGTAACTACTAACCTTTATTATATAGTCCTGTGGTTAGATAACATTCCTATATGTATTGACTACATGTATTATCACAGGGCTCACTCTCTTTCACCCTTTTGTCTCCTCAGTCTGTTTGGGAGATCCAACCACATGGCTGGGTGCTTATCTCCTCTGCTGCTTCCAGCTCCTATACTGTTCTCCATAGTGTACATGCAAAAAGTTGTTTTAGAAACATGCTGGTAGCAAAATGTAGAGAGCAGTCAGTGTGTGGGTCGCATTCTGGAACGTCGGAGTGCAAGAACAGTGCCATGGGCCCCTAGGAGCATGCTCACCCTAACAGTCCAGAGATAATGCAATACTGCAGACAGGTGAGGTCCTATGAGAAACATGGCTCTGTGTTGCAGACTGCTAGCTGTTTGTGGGATTTTTAAAATAGATAAGTCATCTGTGGAGTCATGCATGGCAAGGGCCCCTGACTCTCTGTGGTGAAGGGCAAGAGGAACGCACCCACTTGGGCATCTTGCCGCCGTCGGGGTCGTGGTGGTGGTACTGCAGCACAATCACTGTCACAACCACGGAGAGGCCCACGATGATCATGGTGCTGGCAAAATACTGGGCTGCAGAGACAAGAGACTCAGGGTGAGCCCCGGGCGATCCATGGCACAGGCATCGCCGTGTGGCAGGCTGACCCAGACAGTGGTCTCTGACTGCCTGGAACCGGGTGGCGAAACCTAGAGCAAGGCAGGGCTGCCTTCAGGCCTACAGAACCCCCACCCACATTCCTGGCAGGCAGAGGCCAGCCCAGAGCAAGGAGACCTGCTTTCCCAACCACGCCAGCTGCCTTGCTTGGCTGACTGCAGTTTTGTGAAGTCCGCCAGCCTCCTCCTCCAGTGAGGGTTAACAGTGCCTCACAGGACGCTGATAATGTTGTTCCCAGGAGAAAGTTTGTAGACTGTGATGGGAAGTGAGAACACTGGGGTAGTGAGGGTCTGGTCCCCATCATGATAACTGCAGGCTAGGGACGTGCTGGGGACGGGGATGTAACAAGGGCAAACCTGGGCATCAATGGCTGGGGTATCTAGTATTAGTGTAGAAAATGAGCTTGGTCCCATCTAATGAGAGATAGGAGGAGGTGCCAGTTGTCTGAGGAAGATGTGAAAGACTGACTTTCCTGGCCGACAATATCAGCTTCAGCTCCAACGGACAAGGATGCATTTCTCCACCTTGGCCCAGGTGAGAAGCAAGGAGCAAGCTCTCCACTAACCCACTGCCTCCATCCATGAGTTTAGACAGGTGACTTAGCCTATTTGGGCCTTAGGTTCTTCACCAGTATGACAGGGATGGCAATGCCTTCTTTTGCCGAGCTGGTGCAGGAAATAGCAATTATATGAACTGAGGATTGAGAAGAAAGGCTTGCAAGGGGAAGACATTCCTTGATTGGCAACTCTGATTATTAAAACTTTGGTGTGGCTTTCAGCTCAGGTGGGCTGGGCTGAGCTCAAAGCAGAGAACATCCTGGTGCAGAGGCTAAGTGCATGGCCACACACTCAGTTAAGAATGCCTCCTTTTCTCTAAGCAGGAAGGAACTCACTGCTCCACTGTGGGAACTGAGAGGTACATGTGAGAATCTGCAACAGATGGACGTTTGAGACTTCAGGTCAGCACCAGGGACCTTTAAGAAGAGGAAGGAGGGTGAATAAAATCGTGACTGCTGTGGGCTGAGTTGTGGCCTACTAAAATTTAGGTTGAAGGCCTAGCCCCTGCTATCTTAGAATATGACTGTATTTGAAGACAGAGACTTTAAAGATGGGATTAAGTTAAAATGGGGTCCTTAGAGTCCTTAGAGTCCTGATCCGATCTGACTGGTGTCCTTGTAAGAGGGACACAAAGGCGTACCAGGGATGCACCCAGAGAGGAAAGACCACATGAGGGCACAGCAAGAAGGTGGTCATCCACAAGTCAAGCAGAGAGGCCTCAGTAGATATCAAACCTGCCAGCACCTTGGTCTTGACTTCCAACCTTCAGATCTGTAAGCAAATACATTTCTGTGTGTTGACACCTGGGCTGTGGAATTTTATTGTAGCAGCCCTAGCCGACTAAGGCAATGACCTGTGGAGGTATGTGGGGTCAAAGGATCCCACAGCTGAAATCTCAACAACAGAGGTCAGAGGCCAACAGCATCCCATCTTTCTAGACATGGTATGTCTTTCTACTCATCAACCATGCCTTTTGCTCATCAGTTCATGTAAAGGCAGGGCTGCCCCTGGCCCACAGAGGCTGCTTTCTGTTGCAAGTCTCTACTGAAACCATCGTGTTGGAAGGTAGGAAGAGTGGGTCAGACCACCAAGCTGAAGCATGGTTCCTTGCCCTCTGGAAGGTAGTAAGAGAACTAGGAACATCCGCAAAGGCTTTTCATAGCAATACTGTCTCTCTCTGGTCAAAATACTGCACATTAAGGGAACGAAGAAGAGCCTTGGCTTCATAGTTTGTGAAGCCTGGGAGTATCTGTGTAAGGGAAATAGGCTCCCCTAGTCCTACCCTCCCTTGTAACCACAGGGTGACCCTCCAGTGGCCTGAGGCAACGGGAATAATCGTAGACTGCATTCCTCTTTCTGAACTCCATCACCAAACTGGAGGAGTGATGCTCATATTAAACCTAATACCACTATCAGAATGTTTGCTTCCCATTCTTAAAACTGGCTTGGAGGTTTGGTTCCCTGACCAGGAACAGAGCCCTGGCTGTAGTGGTGAGAGTACCAGATCCTGACCACCAGACCGCTGAGCACCCCTTTGCACATTCCTGCTTATTCCAATCCAGGGAGGTGAACAGCCACAAGCGATGCTATCTCCTGTTTCTGTCACCCTGCCCTGGGAAGAAGGTCATGCTTTATTATCTGTCTTTGGCCAAAACATATTTATCCTATTTATGTTTCCTCACAAGCTTTAAGTTTATCCAGAGACACTGAGGTATCTCAGAGTTAAAACGTGTGCTCCTCCCATTTTGACAAAGGATTTGTGGGAGAACAATGACTCAAAGCTAAAGTAACAAATCTTTAATGGCAAAATCTCTAGCTAGCTGCATAACAAGTGTGAAGGGGAGAACGATGGGAGGAAGGGTGCGTTTCTGCACCTTCAAGCCAAACCACAAAACTCGATTCCCCACACTCCCCTCGCAGGTGAGCAGAGTCATGGTCACTCAAACAGTTATAAAAAGTCACTCCTCCTGGAACCACGTGGCTCTTCAGGGCCCTCTCCAAGCCTGTGTCTTCAAGAGAGGCCTGACATTTGCTTACCTATCAAGGGCACTGAGTCAGATGTCGCAGGCATGATCTCAGCCACCAGCAACATGAAGACAGTAAGAGAGAGTAAAACTGTTATCCCTGAAACATAAACACAGCAGTGCCTGAGACAGAAGAGATGATAAGGCCTCAAGTCCATTAACTGTGCCTAATCTGAGATTCAAAGAACAAGGGAGGTGTGAGGGAGGGGCTAATGATGTCCTGAAAGCGAATGCAGGGTTCTTTCTCTCTACGGGTGTGGCCATTTTTCTGGGGATTGTTCACATCATTTACCAGAGTCCCACATGGAGGTAAGTTTAGGAGCCGGAACTTTAGAACAACAATACAAAATGAATTACTGAACTTAACATAAGTATCTCTCATTTTCTTAATTACATTAGAATTGAGAGGTAGTTACGTGTAGCAGGAAAAAAACAAACAAACAAAAAAAACATGCAATCTTAAGACCTCACTTGTGGTCTTGACTTTGCTATTTACTACCCGTGTGACTGTGGATAGGTCACTTAATGTGCCTGAGCCTTGTAGTCAGAAGATACGGGTTTGAGGATGATTTTTACATGTACTAAATATGACTTTTAAAAACTCTTTAAGATGTTGAGAAATTCATTTCACCATTCTAAGTCTTAGTTTTCTTATCTTATTGGATGATCATAAGGAATTACCCTGTGTACAGCAACATACAGATACAAACTCATATCAAGCTAATTAAGCTGTTTCCTGCCCATAACAAACGCTGGCCAGTTGCCCCCAAGGAACAGGATGCAGTGGTGGGAGAAGAGAAAGTAAGGCCCCTCAGGACAGAGCGCAGTGGTCTCTTCTTGAGCAGTCCCATCTTCTGTGGAGGATCAGAGGATCCTACAGATTCTCAGGAGGGCACTGGGCATCTAGCATGAAGCTAAATCAGGAGGCTGTGGTGTTGGGGAGATGCCCTGAGCTAGGAGGTCAGTATGTGATGCATGAAGCAGTCTCTGCAAATCTCTGCCCCCACAGCCATGATATGTCCTGCATCATCCACAGGGATCCCTACAGAGCTGACCTCAAGGCAAGCCCCCCGCCCCCCT
>LNAC01001434.1:55894-158677 GCA_002007465.1 Ailurus styani
TCTCAGATTCCTGGCCAAGATCAGGACACTTACCCAGAGAAATTTTCTCTCCTGAATCTGCAGGGAGCAAGAAGACAAGGAGGGCCAATGCAGAGATGAGCACACAGGGGATGAGCAGGTTGAGGCCATAGTAGAGGGTCCTGCGGCGAATGGTCACTGTGAAGGTGACGTCTGGGTAGGGCTCTTTGCAGCACTCATAGAACTTCTCACTCCGCTTGCCTGGGATTCCTCCATGAACAAAAGAGGAAAGGAATGGAGTCTGAATAAAATTACACCCTGCTTGTTTATGTTAATGGGTGTATCATACAAATAACTGTGGAGTTTGTCAGGTGCTAAAACAAACAAACAAAACTGGGTAATCAGTGTTTGAATAAACTCTTTCTGGTGTATTAGAGTTGTTCAGGAATATCTTAGTGATATTGGAGCAAATTGGGAGAATTTTTTTTTGATGGGCTGAAACTAGCAGTGCTAGATGTGGTACAGAGTAAACGTGTGTGTCCCCCTCAATATTCCTATGTTGAAATGCTAAGCCCCATGGTGATGCCATTTGGAGATGGGACCTTTGAGGTTTGTGCCTAAATCATGAGATGAGTCTCATGATGGGATTATTGCCCTTAAAGAAGAGGCCCAGAGAACTCCCTAATCTCTTCTCTTACGTAAGAACACAGTCAGAAGTCAGACATCTATGAACCAGGAAGCAGGCCCTCAGCAGACTCTGGATCTGCCTTGATCTTGGACTTGATCTTGGACTTCCAGCCTCCAGAACTGTGACAAACAAATTCCTGCTGTTTATAAGATATCCAGTCTATGGTATTCTGTTTTAGCAGCCTGAAGGGGCTAAGATACCATGATTATAAATAATACATTAAGAGCTTTACACCGTTATAAATGTAATTATTGTTTTTCTATTAAAAATCATCAAATATAGGTTCCCATGAACTGCAATTTGCTATGCAACTTGATTTCAGGAATGAAGCAGATTCTAATAATATAGGGATGCCTATACTAGCATTGACTTGTTTGAATAGCTGCACGTTTCTCATGGAAAGCATTGCATTTTCTAATTGTTTTTTGTTTCTTATTGTATAGCTCTCAGTAAATTATAGAGATTGCCGCAGGGTTCAATAAATGCTCACACTGAAAAGCAGAGTGGAAAATCCCAAACTTTTAAACCAGCACAGGAATAAAAAGCAGCTTTCTACAATGCTGCTAGTCTCCTGTCTTTGCTGGGCTTACCCACAAGGTCCCATTCTCCGTTTGGAATATAGCCACTGATATCTGCCTCTTGCATCTGTAGATCCAAGGACCACCCTCCATAAGACCAGGACCCAAACTTCAGTTTGCACTGCTGCACATCAAAGGGGAACCAGCGCACGTCGATGTAGCAGGAGCTCTTGAATATGCCTATGTGGGCAACAAAACAGTCAGAAAACCGAAATGGAAGGGGACTGAGCTGGGCTTTGAATACACAGCAGTCTCACACTGCTGGTGGGAATGTAAACTGGTGCAGTCATTATGAAAACAGTATGGAGATTCCTAAAAATATTAAAAATAGAACGACTATATGATCCAGTGACCCCACTTCTGGGCATATATCTACAGGAAATAAAACTGCCATCTGGAAGAGGTATCTGCACCCCCATATTCACCATGTTCACTGCAACATTATTTGCAATAGGTGAGGAATGGAAACAAACTAAGTATTCATTGATGGATGAATGAAAAAAGAAAAAGATTATCAAATCATATACACAGGCAAACACATATGCACACACAGTGGAATGCTATTCAGCTTAGGATAGATGGAAATCCTGCCATTTGCAAAACATGGATGAACCCAAAGGGCATTATGCTAATTGAAATAAGCCAAAGACAATACTGTATGATCTCACTTACATGTGGATTTTGAAATAAAACAAACAAAAAAACAAAAAAAACCCCAAAACAACAACAACAACAACAACAAAACAAAAACAAAAACAAAAACAAAAACAAAAAACTGAACTCACAGAAACAGTGAGTTGCCAGGGGTTGGGGGAGGAGGTGGGGAACTGGACAGGGGCTGGTCAAGGGGTACATTCGGAGGATCTAAGGTACTACATGGTGACTCTAGTTAGTAATATTATATACTTGAGGGCACCTGGGTGACTCAGTTGGTTAAGCAACTGCCTTCAGCTCAGGTCATGATCCGGGAATTTCAGGATTGAGTTCTGCTTCGGGCTCCCAGCACTGCAGAGAGTCCACTTCTCCCTCTGACCTTCTCCCCTCTCATGCTCAATCTCTCTCTCTCAAATAAATAAATAAAATCTTTAAAAAACAGTATTGTATACTTGAAATTTACTAAGAGAATAGATCTTAAACATTCTCATGAATAACGAAACAAAACAAAACCCAACCGTGTAAGGTCATGGGTGTGTTAACTTTGTGGAATCATTTTACAATGTATGTGTATATTAAGTCATCTTACTGTATACCTCCTTACATTTTCATTTGTCAACTATACTTCATTAAACATGGAAAAAATTGAACTAATAATAAGTAAATAAATAAAAAATAAACAAACACAGAACTATTCTTTGGGTCTCTAACTTCTTACGCTGTTCATGATATGCATGCCTTCTCTTCCTGGAAAGGGTTGGTGAGTTAAACAATACATTATTTTTGATGTTCAGCATATCTTTTTGATCAGTGCCTCATGCATACATTGTTCTGACCCACCTGTGTTCCCTTCAAGAAGCAGAGAGGTAGGCTCCTGGGCCTCTAGACTGGGTGCAACCAGAGAGGCCTTCAGCCCCTCCTGCTCCTCCAAACTACAGCTAGACCTGTCCAGAACAAGTTTGGTCTCTTTTGGAAAAATCTTTAGGAAGGAAGCTCAGCTGAAGCTTCCTGGTCTTAAAATTCACAGACAACACTGTCATGCTCTGTTGAAGACTATTCTTAAGGATTTCTGTGCAAAAAATTAGAAGTTCTGTAAACTTGCTCCTACCATGTCTATGCACCTTCAAATTCTAATAGGAGAAAAGTTAAAAAATGTAAAAAAACAATCACAGAAAAATTGATAAAAATGATGAAGTGTTTAGAAGCAGAATATAAAAGGTGTGGAGGGGGTGAAGAGAAGGGTGGACATTTCTTTAGGTTAAAAATTGAGAAAAAATTACTGGGGCGCCTGGATGGGTCAGTTGGTTAAGCATCTGCCTTCAGCTCAGGTCATGATCCCAGGGTCCTGGCACTGAGCCGCATGCTGGGCTCCCTGCTCAGTGGGGAGTCTGCTTTTCCCTCTCTCTTTGCCCCTCCCCCACTCATGCTCCCTCTCTCAAATAAATAAATGAATAAAATCTTTAAAAAGTTCAGAAAAATACTTGGTTATCTAGAAATAAACATGAAGGATAACTTTAACTAGTATAGATTTTAGATTAAGAACAAAGACTGATAGGTTTAAGTTGAAAACAGTGCTTGGGCACAAGCAAGAGTTTCTGCTGAAAAGAGTGACTTCCGCCTAAGACAAATTGGAGGTAAGTTTCTGGCAGGTTCTGGAGATGAGACCAGATAAGTCTCCTTCAGCAATTTATGCCCATGTGCTCCTCCCTGCCCAGAAAAGGCCTGAAGGCAGTGGAAGGCACAAAGAGCTAAGGGTGCCCTCTATTCCTGGGGACAGGGTCAGCACTCCAAATATCTCTGCTACTAAATTAAAAAAAAAAAAATGAATGGAGGAAGGGACTCAGCAGCCTTGCAAACACGAACCAAGGATAAAAAATGTTCTGTCCTCTCAAATTCCTTTAAGTGCTATGTCCAATGTTCATAGGAATCCACAGACGCTGCCCTCCCAGTAATGGGCGAGATCCCCCCAAACCTACACCGCTTGTGGAAAATACAATTCTATAACTTAAGTATTCCATTTCCATGAAATGGCCAGAGAAAGAGAATCTTTAGAGATAGAAAGCAGATCCGTTGGGGTGCCTGGGTGGCTCAGTCAGTTCAGTGAATGCCTTCGGCTCAGGTCATGATCACAGGGTCCTGGGATCAAGCCCGGCATCGGGCTCCCTGCTCAGCAGAGAGCCTGCTTCTTCCTCTCTCTCTGCCTGCCACTCTGCCTACTTGTGCTTATTCTCTATCTCTCTGTCAAATAAATAAATAAAATAAAATAAAATGAAAAAAAGAAAGCAGATCCGTGGTGGCCTGGGACTGGAAGTAAGGGTGGGGATTAACTGCAGAATGGCAAAAGGGATCCTTTTGGGGTGATAAAAAATGTTCTAACACTAGATTTTGGTAATGGTTGTACATATCTGTGAATTTACTAAATATCACTGAATGGTGTACTTAAAACGGGTGACTTGTAGGATATGTAAATTATACAATAAACCTGTTAAAAATAAAGATATGAAATAGAAATGTAATTTCATAACCAAGTCTTTATTTCAAATCTTGCACCCAAAACGCTTTTTTTTTTCTTGCCTGTACTTGGTTGCATGAACAGAACAGCGTCCCAGATCAGTTCTACATGACTCCAGGGCACAGGCTTGCTTCCCCAGACCAGAAAGCTCCATTCCACTCCTGCCAATGGGGGAGACTCCCACACTCACAGCACAACATGCCCTGACCTTCCCAGGCTCCTGAGGCCATGAAGGCTGGGACACAGACAGGGAGCCCCAGAGGGGTTTGCTACACACACGGGGCTTGGGGCTCAGGAATGCTGCTTCTTGTAGCTGAAAATAGCCTCAGCCCTCAAAACAATCTGCAGCACCATATTCTTGTATACTGATGACTACCGGAGATCGTTTTTTAAAATAGCCCTCATAATAGAAACTGCAACTCACAGGCTGGGGAAAAAGAACGTATGGGTGTGTGATGGAAGACTCATCCCATAGCCTCAGTCCCCCAGGGGCCTGCTGTTAGGCAGAAAGCATGCTCGGGTTGGGGGAGGGGTGAAGGAACAGGGGAAGCAGCAAGGAAGCACATGCTTTCAAATAGAAGACCTGAAAATCTGTGGTTCTTCAGTCTATACAAACATTATTGAAGGGTATCTGCCTTTGATGGGTTTAATCAGTCATACATTCATTTATGAACAGGTGGGCCAGGCACCTGGTTGATTAGTGGTGGTTCTAAGGTGTGTAAACCCAGAATCTGCCCATGGGATGCTTATCATCTGCTAATGAGGAAGAATGTGTAAGCAACAATTAAGAGGACAGGGCCAGGGATGCCTGGGTAGCTCAGTTGGTTAAGTGGCTGCCTTAGGCTCCGGTCATGATCCCAGTGTCCTTGGATTGAGTTCCACATCTGGCTCCCTGCTTGGCAGGGAGTCTGCTTCTCCCACTGCCTGCTATTCCCCCTGCTTGTGCACGTGCTCTCTCTCTCTGACAAGTAAATAAATAAAATCTTTAAAAAAAAAAAAGAAGACACAGCCAGTTTTGCTGTGTGCTGTGAATGAAGGTGTGAGACTGGGGTTTACTGCAGCAAAAAGGCTGTTTGTGTGTGTGTGGGGTATGTATGGTAGTGTAGTGTGTGTATGCAGGGGTTGTGTTTGGTGTGTGAGTGTGTGTGTACAAGAGGTATGCATATGGGGTGTATATGTGGGGTATGTGGTGTGTAATGCCATTTGTGGTATGTGGGGGGATAGTAGGTGTGTGGATATGGTGTGGGGCGTGTGGTGTGTGTGTGGTGTGTAGTATATGTATGCAGGGGATGTGGTTGTTGTGTGTGGATTTGTTGGGGGAGGTATGTGTGTGGGTATATATCTGGGGTGTGTGGTGTGTGTGTATGTGTGTATGTGGTGTGTATGGTGTGGGGGGGATGTGGCTTATGTGTGAATGTGTGTGGATATGTGAGTGGGGGAGATATATGTGTGGGTGTATATGTGACGTGTGATGTGTGAGGTGTGTGTGTGGTGTGCTGTGATTGGTGTGTGAATGTGTATGGATTTGTGGGGGATGGTATGCATGTGGGGTATATATGTGAGGTGTATGTGGTGTGTAATGCATGTGGGAGTGGTAGGTGTGTGGATATGGTGTGGGGTGTGTGTGTGGTGTTTAATGTAGGTATGTGGGGAGTGTGGTTGGTTTGTGAATGTGTGTGGATATGTGTGTGGGGAGACATGGATGTGGGTGTATATGTGGGGGGTGTTATGTGTGTGATGTATAATGTGTGTATATGGTATGTGCTGGAGTGGTAGGTGTGTGCATATGGTGTGGAGTGTGTGTGTATGGTGTGTAATGTGTGGGGAAGGGAGTGGTAGGCATGTGGATATGGTGTGTGTGTGTTTATGTTGGTGTTGAGGTGGGAGTTGGCTGTAAATCTCCTGGAACAAGAAGTTAAACAGTTGCAGTGGGGGAGATAATCCTGGAAAAGAACATGTAAAAAAATCATCTAAAAGATTTTTAAAACTCTGTTAATATCTGCTTCAAAGCATTAAAACATAGGCTCGCTATGCTCTGTATTATTCAGTGAGTAGCCTAGGGCTCAATGAATTGAGAGAAATGAGGGGCTGGTGGGAAAAAAAAATCAATCCCAGGAAGCAGTTAACCATCAACTGGTAGTGTGGGAGAGAAGCTTGGTCAGGAATAAGGCACTAATGAGCCCCACTTTGAAATCACTTGGTCTTCTATCTAACATGCAAGTGCTCTTTAATGCACACACTTGCCAGCAAGTCCATCATCTCGCCCCCAGCACCTGGAGAGCAGCAGCTCCTGTCTGGTGGGAGGGGAAACAGCCAGCTGAAATGGAGGAGGGAAAGGCCAGGGTCTGTGCCTTGCAGGCTATAAGGAGAACTGGAAGTGACCTGATGAGGGAGACTTCCTTTAGCTGTGGATTAACTTTAAAGAACACTTGGCACACGATAAGGTCATATGACACAAGTCGGTAAAGACAGTTTGAGCCATGACCCCAAGACAAAAAAGAGGAAGATGGCATTGTCACCTTCAGGGAATATGTGCAAACACAGAGGGGCAGAAAGCAGGAGGGGGTTGGGTGTGAACGAGGATGCCCCACACTCGTGTGAAGACCACTGGGACTTGCACCCTCAACTCGCTTAAGCTGTCTAACTATAGGAGGGCAAAGGAAGTGGGTCTTACCTGGAGGGAGGTACTGGCAGTGCCCAGAAGAATTGACTAACACGTTGGTGTGGAATGTGGCATCGAATCGCTCATCAGCACTAGAAATGTGAAAAGCATGTCATGAATCAGCACTGCCAGATGGTGGATTTCCTGGGCCCTTAGGTCTGTCCTAACTGCAGTGAGAATAGCTTTAAGAAGGGCTACCCTTTGTGCTCGAATCATGCTGACACCATTTGCAGCTGGCCTGGGAGATCTTCTCAGAGCACATGCTGGGAGTGACCAATGTCCACCCACTCCACCCATTTCATATGCATTGTGATTTTCATATGCACATAAAGTTTTCTGAACAAAAGTTAAACCTGAAGACAATTTCATAGGATATCAGCAGATGAGACGTTTCTATCGACCTGTAGGAGATAAAGAGTGGGCAAAGCACTCTGCCACAGACAGCCCCCTGTGGCCAGAGGTTTTGACCCATATCTCCAAAGCTCCAGTTCCAGCCTCCTGAATGCACCCAATGCTTGGTGGGGGCTTAACCAATCCATCTTGAGGAACTAAACTGCAAGCACTGGCAGAGCCCAGAGGCATCCTGGGCTCCATGATTAGCGATGACAGAAAGGAGGGCAGGCGAAGAGAGCAGAGTTAAGTACAGGCTTTAGAGAGATGTACCCCAGATCCCTCCCTGCCCGTGTTCAGAACCTCCCACAGCCAGGAGTTACCAACTTGAACAAAGACACAAAACAGGAAAAAAGAACAATAGTTAATGCCATCAGCACTTATTATTCACGTCTTATATCTTCTGTATTCTGATGCTTTGCTGACTCTGGAGGAATTGTCCCCCCTCCACTGCCAGGTTAGCCAGTTCCTAGAGACAGGAGACAACATGCTCACCAGTGCATCTCTCAAATGCAAACCATCCAATCCAGAGCCCATACCCCAGCCACGTCCTCCAGGTCTCACACTCCGGCCCTCTATTCCTCTGTCCTAATAACCTGAGGGCAAGGTACCAAGCAACTAGGGACAGCCCCTATGACCCAGAGCCCACTGAAATTCTTCAAACTAGCCAATCCTAACCCTGCTGACCCTGCCTCACCAGTTCCAGTTCACGGAAACCACCACAAAGCCTCTTTCCCCTCCGAGAAGACACTGTCAATGAAAGGAATAAAAAATGTCTCCTTAAAAAAGTAATATCCTCACAGAAATTCAAGAGGACACTGCATTTAGTAAAACAAAGAGAAATATGAAAGTTAAAATATGATTTATGAAATAAATTTTTATAAATGGGTGGGAGGTTTGGCTGAGAAGAATCACAGAGATGAAATGTAGGACAGAGATGAGGAAAGCCTCCAGAGTACAAGACCGGGGGAACTCACTTGACAGATGCTGGAGAGACAAAAGGGCGGGAGGCAATTACCCAAGAAATCACACAGAGAAATGCTAGAGCTGAAAGAAACCAGTCAAGCATGAAGGCAAAGGGAGGCACTTTCATGAACATTAAAGGGATCAGAGGGCTTATGTCCCATGTATATTTTCTTAGTCATGGATTTGAGAATGAGCTCTAGGAAAATGAGGATGAATACTGAAAAAAGAAGAAATAAACTTTTGGACTAAACCTGGGGATCAAGAAAGTGTATTTCTATGATGAGCTGTGCAGTGGACCTAGAAAAGGTAGAGGAGGCGGATGTGTCCAAATTATAGCAAAAGATGATGGGTCTCAGGAGAGTGAAGTAGATTAAGAGCAAGGAAGGAGAGAAATAAGCTGGAAAACACCATGCATTCTATCAAGGACACATTTTTAAAAATTACAGTAAAATATCAACCAGAAGCTTTGGGGGAAAAAAAACTATACAAAAAAGCCAGCGTTTGAATATGAAACAAATGTGTGATGAAGTACAGAGGAAGAAGCAGGGGAGAGAGACTAAGCTACTAGCTTTGGGATGAAGGACACTCCTACATCCTTACTTGCAAGCCCACACAGGGAGACAAAGGAGGAGGTCGGCTCAAGATGCAAATATTCTTTGCTTGACTGTGGTCTGTACCCTACTGTCTCCATGAATCACATGATAAACAGTAACTGGGCACAAAATAGCTGAACATGTGTACCATCACAAAATCCCTCTATATCAAACTGTGATTTTCAAACTGGGTTCTCTGGAACCCTGAGATTCTCTGAGTGTGCTCTGGAGTTTCTGTACATGTGGATTCTGATATTTTCTTTTCCTTGTATTCGACAATGCTAATAAAAGTCCAAAGATACTCAAAGGACTTTTAGAAAATTCTACCTCTTCAGACTAAACAACCGATGGATTGCTACATGTAGCCCATTTAACTCCCTTGTGGCTGAAAGTGAAACTAAAACTTCTCTTGCCATGCCTGTGCCTGTATTTGAACCTCTTGTAAATGAGTCACCCAATAAGATTTCAGTTTTTCGCTGCTCTTTTTAAAAAAATCCACATTTCAGTCTACAATTCCAGCACAGAACCTGTTCCCACCACTGCAACAACTGAAACCATCTTGTGAAGCACTACACAGGATGCATGATTCTGCTTATTTTAAGCTTGGGTTCCTTCTTGTCTGATTTTTATATTTGTAACAAAGGTTGTGAGCATCTGTTAGATCAGTGACTTAATTCTGGAAGGAAAAAAAAAAAAGAAAAAAAGAATTCCTCCCAGCTCTTCCTCCACACATTGGGATCAATTTAATTGAAGAGACTCTTGAGATCACAAGACAAATGAGTAAAAACAAGATAAAAATCGGTTTCCATTAGCAACAGTTTACCTGTGTGACTCACTGATTTCAAAGTACAGTTCAACCAAAACAGAATATTGAGATCAACAGAACTGTAACACCGTTAACATTATCAATGTTCAAATCTTAATATTCATTTTGGCAGTCTTAGGGTTCTTGGCTATTTTCTACACCAATGATATAAAAGTAAACTGCTGTAATAATTGTACGCTAATACCACTTTATCTGTTTTGGCCATTAGAACTGGAGATGAGGTTTGTTTGCAAAAGGGCTCTCTTGCTATAAACTGAGGCTGAACAGAGCTCTGTGAAACGTGGGTGGCCCCAAGCCACTGCCATGACACGGGGGGTGACAGTGTCAGTGCTGTTTGTCTCGTGGCCCAGCACTAGGTGCATGCAGTGATGTACAGTGGGTGCCAGGGGATAGAGAGCATGAGGTGTGAGGTCACACAGCCTTGCAGCCAGCAGACACTGAAAACCATGGGCGCTGCTGTGGGTCCACAGGACTTGGCTCACTCCTCCTGCTCTGGCGTGCATGTGAAACTTCCTGTACTAAACAGTTTGAATATATATACTGTTTATGTACTTAAGACATGATGGACCCTCGGAGTTCTTGACGACTCAGGCACATGGCCGCTTCATTCCCTTAAACAGCTCCTCTCCAAGGAGCTGAGTCCTTGTCCAGCCAGAGGAAGACAGACAAGCCTGAGACCTTGTCCAGATAGAGGAGGACAGACAAGCTTTCAATGGGTATGGGGAGAACTCTGGGTGCACCCCCCACCACCGATGGGGCAACAAAGGGCAATGGGCCTTGTCACTGAAAAGTGACCATAGAGAGGAGGGATATTTAGCCCAATTATTCAGGGTGCAGATCCTAATGTCCTTCATGGGGTGGTCAGGAAGAAAGGGCAACTAGACAGTCTCGAAAGACGGGCATAACTCCAGCGGGTGGGAAGGAAGGTCGGTACATCCCCAGAAGAATGCATTGTCCGATCACATACCTGGAAGTAAACTAGACAGAGGGAAGCCTCATGAAAGTGTGGTTTGCCCAGATACTGGGGTGAGTGAGATGCTGTCCCAATACTTTACCTTAGCATTTGTCTTTGCAGGAAGGCCAGCATCAGGTCTTGAGGGCAAACCAGGGGTAGCCATGCCTGCAGGGGTCCAGGGTTCAATGCTTAGGGAGTTCACTGCAAGCTGTACTTTCAGAAGCTAATGAAGGCACAGGCAGGCAGAGGTGAACCTGGGGGTCTGGGATTAGATTTCTTCCTGTTCTCCATCCCCCTGGGGCTCTCATACTGGTTGGTTCCACCCTGGCTCCTGACCTGGGAAGCAGAGCCTCTGAACCCAGCTCAGTGTAGCCTCCTGCTCAGCTTGCCCTACAGCACTGATTCCCACAGCCTGGAGGAGCTCAGCCCTGAGCCAGGGAAAAGAAAGTGACCGTGCCACTCACAGCATCATCTGCCCCTGGAGTCCAGCCCTGAGAGAGAAGAACAGGGGGGTCAGCCATCAAGGAAGCCCAGAAAGACTAATCCCCAACAGCACACATGCTCACTAAAGACTCTGAATATTGGTAATACAGAAGGATTAGGGGGAAAAAAATCCAGAGTCAACCTACTGTACCAAAGAGAGCACTAGGTATATGGGCTCATGAGGACTCTAATGAATAAGGACTCATGTGCAGCCCATCCTGTCCCCTCTGAGCTCACATCATCCTTGAAAGACAAACGGAAAAGCAGAAGAGAAGAAAAATGATCTCAACTGTTCTCGCCACAAAATGAAATAATGATTATGTGATGTGCTAGAGGTGTTAGCTAATGTTACAGCAGTAATCATATTGCAATATACACATGTATCAAAGCAACACATCACACACAGTAAACTTACATAAGTTTATATGTCAATTGTATCTCAATAAAAATAATAAAATTAAGATGTTGGAAGGAAAAAAGTAAAGGAGGAAGACAAAGAGCCGATTTATCTCAAAAGACAATAGATTTAATATATCATTTATATTAAATCTCCTGAAAAAAAAAGCTATCAATTATATGTTAAGACATCTCTTTAACTTTTTTTTTTTAAGGTATGCCTATATGTCCGAGGGGAAAACAGTCTGTTTAAAATAGATGATTTTTGTTTCAAAACAAAGTAATGAGTCCTCTTTCTGGATACTTTGATTTAGTTCTGCATTTTTATCTAAGGTGTTAAGCGTCTACAACCAGCACTGTGGCCAGTCATAGTCTATGAACAAAAAGTCTTGAGCAGAACTGGAATTTTATGGTGATTTCTACCCATCAGAGATCCTAGGAGGCAGATATCAGCATCAGCAGGACGCTTCCAGATGAATGCATTCAAGATCCTTTCTTTATCCACCAGTTTGTAAGTTAGGTGGCATATAACATGGATGTTATTGTAACAATTGAATGCAACATTGGATAGATTATAATAATGTTATAAATAGGATAATATTATCACAGTATGTATCAAGTTTCTGAGCTCCCTAGTTTGTTTCTTGAACTGTATGACTATCCCTGACCTAGTACAATATTATCTTTTTTTTTTTTTTAGAGAGAAGAAGAGAGAGGGTGGGGGAAAGGACAGAGGCAGGAGGAAAAAGAATCCCAAGCAGGCTCCATGCTCAGCATAGAGCCTAACACAGGGCTTGATCTAAAAGACCCTGAGATCAAGACCTGAGCCAGAATCAAGGACCAGACGCCCACCTGACTGAGCACCCTGAACCCCTAGTATAATATCATCCTGATCACTAAAAAATAATGAAAATGTTTATGTTTAGCAGAGTAAGGCTCCCAACTTTGTTCTTTTGTTAAAACATTGTATTACCTATCCTTGACCCTTCACTCATTGCAAATTTTAGGATCCACTTGTCCTGTCCCACAAAGACCTTGTTGAGACTTCAGTTGGAATTATATTAAATTTACAGAACAGCTTGGGAAAATTGGACATCTTTGTGATTCTGAGTTTTCCCAGAATTAAATATGATATAATCCATCCTTTATTTTGGTCTTTCTTATGTTTGTTTATTAGTAATTTTTACCACTTACAGATATTGGAAATAAAATTGGTTAAATTATATTTTCTAGTTATCACAAGGGCAAAGAAATACATTCAATGTTTTTATACTTGTTTTGAATCCAACATATTTTATCTAGATAGTCTCTAAAGAGTTCTTTTTTTTTTAATTTTTAACCTATTTGTGGTCTTTATTTTTTTTTTTTATTATTTGCCCCAGGGGTACAGGTCTGTGAATCATCAGGCTTACACCTTTCACAGCATTCACCAAAGCACAAACCCTTCCCAATGTCCATACCCCATCCACCCTATCCCTACCCTCCCACCCCCCAGTAACCCTCAGTTTGTTTTGTGAGATTAGGAGTCTCTTATGGTTTGTCTCCTTCCCTATCTCATCTTGTTTCATTATTCTTCCCTCCCTAAAGAGTTCTTCTTAATGTAAAAAAATAACAGTCTACGAATGTTGGTAATTTAGTTTATTCCTTTCTAATCCTTGATATTTTATTACTTTGCTTTGATTACTACTTAGATTCATACCATTAATAAACTATGTGATGACAATGGGTATCCTTATTTTGTTCCCACATACAGAAACTTCTGTTTCAGCAATAAATCGGCTTTTGGTAAAGATCTTACATCAACTGAAATCAAGTTTTATTCAATTTCACAAATTGGTATCACACACTGTCAGTTGATTTTTCTCCACTTACCAAGATAATCACATGAGGATGAATTATATAAGTGGATTTTTCTAAAGTTAAACAAAATTTGTATTTCTAACAGAAAACTAAATTTGATTGGATTTGTTTTTAATTATTGCTAGATTAGTGAGCTAATATTTTAGTTAAGAATTACACATGTATGTTCATAAGAGACACTGTACACTAGGTGGAACTTGCCTATAAAACCCACATTTTCCACTTTCTTTTTCAAAACATCAATCAAGAGAATGAAAAGGCAAGCTTCAGATGGGGACAAAATATTTGAAAAAAGACATACCTGATAAAGACTGTTATCCAAAATATACAAACAACTCTTAAAATTCAACAATAAGGATAAAAACTACCTGAATTAAAAATGAGCCAAAAACCTGAACAGACACTTCAACAAAGATATACAGATGTCAAATAAGCATAACAAAAGATTCTCCATATCATATGTCATTACAGAAATGCAAATTAAAATGGATTTTGGCCAACCTCTTAGACTGGCCAAAATCCAAAACACTGACAACACCAAATGCTGACAAGGATATGGAGCAGTAAGAACTCTGATTCATTACCGGTAGGAATACAAAATGGTAAAAACTTTGGAAGACAGCTGGGCAGTTTTTTTACAAAAATAAACATACTCTTACCATACAATCCAATAATCCAACAATCACACTCCTTGGTATTTACCTAAAGAAATCAAAAACTTAGGTACACAAAAATCTGCACATGGATGTTTATAGCAGCTTTACACATAATTCCTAAAACTTGGAAGCAACCAAGATGTCCTTCAGTAGGTGATTGGAGAAATCAAGTGTGATACATCCAGACAATGTAAAATTTTTCAGTAATAAGAAGAAATGAATTAACAAGCCATGAAAAGACAGGGAGGAAGCTTAAATGCTTATTACTAGGTGAAAGAGGTCAAGCTAAAAAGGCTATATATGTATAATTCCAACTATATGACATTCCAGAAAAGGCAAAACTATGGAGACAGTAAAAAGGTCAGTGTCTGCCAAGGGTCATGGTGAGGGAGGGATAAATAGATTGAGAAGAGCAATTCTAGGGCAGTCAAAGTACAATGTATTACATAACAATGGCAGATATATGGTATTACACATTTGTCCAAACCCAGAGAATGTACATCAAGAGTGAACCCTAATGTAAGCGATGGACTTAGGTGATAATGATATGTCAATGTAGGTTCATCAATTAAATCAAATGTCCCACTCTGATGAGGGGAGGTTGTGCATGTGTGGGGGCAGGGGATATAGGGAAATATCTGTCTCTTCCACTCAATTATGCCGTGAACCTAAAACTGCTCTTAAAAGTAAAGTCTATTTTTTTTAAAGATTTTATTTATTTATTTGACACAGAGAGAGAGATTACAAGTAGGCAGAGAGGCAGGCAGAGAGACAGGGAGAGGAGGAAGAAGGCTCCCTGCTGAGCAGGGAGCCCGATGCGGGCCTCCATCCCAGGACGCTGAGATCATGACCTGAGCCGAAAGCAGAGGCTTTAACCCACTGAGCCACCCAGGCGCCCTATTTTTAAGAAATATATGTTGATTCAATCTTCTTACCTAGTTCTTTTCTATTTTTGTCTAGAACAAGCTTCCATTTTTCCAGAAAACATTAATTCTGGCTAAATTTCCAAATTTATTGGCATAAAGTTATCCATAATCCCACTTGTTTTAAAATACCTGTCTGCAGTTATAAACCCTTTTTATTGATAATAAACATTTGTTTGTATCTTCTTTATTTTCTTGGTAATTATTCTGAGGTGTGTTCAATTTTATTAGTTCTTTTAAAAACCAGCTTATTGGGACACCTACTAGGTGGTTCAGTAGGTTAAGTGTCTGCCTTTGGCTCAGATCAGGTTACCAAGATCCTGGGATTGAGCTTCACATCAGGTGTCCTACTCAGCAGTGAGTCTGCTTCTCCCTCTCCTTTTGTCCCCCCCACTTGTGTTCTCTCCATCTCCCCTCTATCAAATATATAATAAGTAAAATCAGTAAAATAAATAAAGTAAATAAAATAAGTAAAATCAGCTTATTCCTTCTTGATTTCTATATTTCTTATTTAATGTATTTCTACTATTTGTTCTTCCTTCATTCTTCTTACTTAGTATTTTTTCTAACTTCCTGTGATTGGTGATTAAATCACCAATTTCCTTTTTAAATCTTTTCCAATGTAAACATTTAAGGCTATGTATTCCCCCTACACACACAGACACACACACTCAGGCACACACAGAGACAGACACACACACACTCTCACACTAAAGATTTTTTTATTCATATACGATATTTAGTTCTCCAGATATTTATTTTTAGTATAACAAGGATAAATCTATTCCTATATCTGTATCTATGTGTATCTCTTTAACTGTATCTATATTTATACATTGGATAAGTCTTGTTAACTGTGTAGTTCAAAACTTAGATATCCTTATGCTTTTTTCTCATCTTAAACTATCAATTTCTGAAAAAAGTACACCAAAATCTTCTACCATAATTGTGGATTTGTCAATTTTCTTCATTTTTTTAAAATTATTTGCACCAGGGGTACAGGTCTGTGAATCATCAGGCTTACACCTTTCACAGCATTCACCAAAGCACAAACCCTCCCCAGTGTCCATAACCCATCCACCCTATCCCTACCCTCCCACCGCCCAGTAACCCTCAGTTTGTCTTGTGAGATTAAGAGTCTCTTACGGTCTGTCTCTTTCCTGATCCCATCTTGTTTCATTACTTTTCCCTCCCTACCCCCCATGACTCCCCGCCCTCTTCATTTGTTTCAAAGGTATTTTATTTTTAGTACATACGTACAATAAGTACAAACAATATTCTTAGAAATTGCTTCTTTTTTATCATTGACTTGGCCTTTATTTTTTTAAATTTATTTTTATTATTATTTGCCCAGGGGTACAGGTCTGTGAATCATCAGGCTTACGCCTTTCATAGCATTCACCATAGCACAAAACCTCCCCAATGTCCATAACCCATCCATTTAATTTAATTGTATTTTTTTTTTCCTACAGCATGTGTTGGGATTTTGGGGTTTTTGTTTTTTTGGGTTTGTTTTGCTTTTTGTTTTTTTTGTTTTTGTTTTTGTTTTTGTTTTTCCTATTGTAAACATAGCCATTCTCATTCCTGGTTCCTCTTTGTCAGGTATACCTTCTCACTTTTTACATTTTAGTTTAATTAATGTGTTTACTTTTGTTTCTTATGTACTTAAATGCTTTAGTTCCATCCAAATGACCTATAGCTAGATTTTTTAAAGCATATATAATATAGTTGGGAAATCTCAGTACTTTTAACCAGCTGCCTAATCCTTAACTTTTTTTTCTCTGTTGCTATGCTTGGTTTTTATATCTACTACTTAATTTTGTGCTTTTGATTTCTTTTTCCTTCGATGGCATTTTTTTCCTCTTTTCTTTGGTTTTCTCATGTTTTCCTTATTTCCCCCCACACCCCCATTTGAAAGTTCATTATGTTATTCTTATGCTTCTAATGGTTCTTCTTACATTTTTAACATGTGCGTCTTACTCAAAACTGACCACTTTGTGTTGCCAGAGCAACAAGGGAGTGTTTTACCTCCACCTGCCATCCAAGTACCATCTTCCATATTACTATTTTCTAGCATCTTAACCTCTTTGTTTTAATACCCCCAAATTCATCATTATTATGTATTCCAACTTATTTATATTTACCTGATCTTTTTTTTAAGACTTTATTTGAGAGACAGAGAGTGTAGGAGAGGGGGAGGGGCAGAGGAGCTAGCAGGCTCCCTGCTGAGCACAGAGCCCACCCACCTCAGGGCTCCATCCCACAATCCTGAGATCATGACCTGAGCCCCAGTCAGACCCTTAACTGAACTACCCAGGTGCCCTTATATTTACCTGACTTTTTAACCAACTGCTTTGCTTACCATTCCTTCTCAAACCTTGTTCCTAAATGTTTGTTCTGGCAGTTTCTTTAATAGCAGTATTTCTGGTCATTTCCCACTTCATAGGAAACCCTTTCAGTCTTTGTTTTCCTGAGAATGTCTGATTTTGCCTTTCATGTAAAAAATGGTTTGGCTGGGGAAAGAATTCTATGTTGATAATTATTTTCTTTCAGTACTTAGAAGATACTCTCCCCCACCTCTCGCTTTTCGTAGCTTCTACCGTGATGTCTAAAGGTCTGCAGTCAGTCTAACTGTCAGCTCTTCATTAAGAAGCTGCCCTCCTTTTCTTCTCTTGTTCCCAGGATCTCCTTAGCTTTGGGTGTTCTGTAGCATTTAGTACAGTATGTCTAGGGGCTCGTTTCTTACTATCTACCTTTCCTCAGGTTTCCTGTATAACCTGAATCTGAGGATTTATGTTTTTCATCAATATAATTAAATTTTCAGCTATTCTTCTGAAACATGGTTTCTGTTAAAAAAAGAAAAAAAAAGAAGTGTTTCAGTAGAAAATTCCATCCTCTCTAACACAGTTCTGAGTTAGCCTGTATTGTGTTCGAGCTATTTAGCAGTTCTTTGTAAGCCGTAAGCAATTGATAGATGTATAAATTATATGTTGTCTGGTAGTGGGTTAACTGGTAGTGATCTGACTTTCTGTCCCCTGTAGAAAAACAAGTTTTGTGTCCATCTATAATTTATCCCCACATTCCCAGTCCACATAAATTTGTCCTGATTTGAGTTCTCATTTGAACTGGCTCCAACATCTGTCTTGTTCCCTTGTGTTTTATGAGTAAAATAAATTTTTAACATGTGTTCACTTTTTATATCTGTATACAGGTCACAATTTTATCTTTCTTCTGAAAATAATCTTTTAACACTTCTCCCACATTCTTTCTATTATTTCCTCCTATTGTACTAGCAAACATATGTGGGAACACTAATCCTACATATGAGAGGAACCCATACTCCAGGTCTTGCACGATTAAGTATATGGTGTCTCTTGGGTGGATTCATGCCTCCATATCTGTTTTCCGCATGACCTCAGACACACTGTACTTTATTATGATTGTGATTAATTATTCCTACTTTTCCCTGTTGGAAAATAGGAATAATAATAGTACCTTCCTCATAAGGTTGTTAATAAATATGAAACTTCTGGACCAGGACCTGGCACAGAGAAGCATCATAGAAGTGTTAGATATTTTTGCAACTGGTCACTGTTCTTTCATATTCTCATCTATTTAGCTCGCTATAATTCATCTAGGAAATAGCTTCTTCTCCTTCAATTGTGCCTCATCTGATAATCAATGCCTGTACTGAGTTTTTAATTTTGATGGCTAAATTTCTCACTCTATTAATTTTACTTGATTATTAATTGCTGCCTTTTAGGAATGACTGGGTGGTGCAGTCAGTTAAGTGTCTGCCTTAGGCTCAGGTCGTGATCCCAGGGTCTTGGGATTGAGTCAGGCATCGGGTTCCTTGCTCAGTGGAGAGTCTGCTTCTCCCTCTGCTGCTCCCCCTGCTTGTGCTCACTCTCTCTCTCGACAAATGAATAAATAAAATCTTTAAAATAAATAAATAAATAAATAAATTAATTAATTAATGCTGCTTTACAGAAGGTGTGCTGCTCTTTTCTTGTGTTTTTGATTCTTAATCATGTTTAATTATCTTAAAATTATTTGTTAGTTGCTATTACCTAAGGTTTAGATCTAAATCTGTTGTTTGCCATGTTTACTATTTGCTCCAAGTGAGCTGTTTCTTTATAAGTTTTATAATTTTAATTTTCAACTTCTCTTCAGCAGGGTGTGTGTGCGTGCGCGCGCACGCGCGTGCGCACATGCGCATGTTCAACTGAGTTCCGTCTTATTATCCCTACCGCTTCATTCCTGGTAGAGTCTTTGTACCATTTTCTGTAAGAAGGAGAGCTCAGGAGGCATCAATGCAGCAACAGTGTTGGTGGGAAAGGAGGCTGGGGAAGTGAGAGAACAGTGGGGAAAAAAAGAGTCATGTGGCTTTCTTCTCATTGCTGCATGCCCCCCACTCTGGACAGTTATCTACCTGTGTGTCTTGTACTATTAGTCAGGCTGCAGAAAACTCTTGACTCAAGCACAGATTTCCCACCCACAGAGCTTGAACAGGGCAAGTTGAAGCTTCTTGATGGGGCAGACTGGAATGAACCTTCAGCCTTTTAGCCCCAGCAGGCAGCTCCCCCTAGCACAGCCTAAAGCAGGCAAGATTCTTTTTCATCCTCCTGCACTGAAAAGCAAATACTTTTTCAGCCCAGTTTCTCACTGAGGGCAGCATTTCCACAGCCGGACAGCTTTCTTAGTTCCAACCCAACTTGTACGGGGCAAGAGAGTGGAAGCACAGGTATCACTCCTGCCTTAGTTTTGGGACATGGAACAGTTCGTTGAACTCTCCAGGGCTCAATGTGGGAAGAAGAGAGCTGATCTCCATTTTCCTAAGTCTGCTTGTAGCCTGGGCATTCCTTCTAGCAGTGCTTTAGGTAGCCCATATAAATCAGTGTGAAGAGATCAATGAAATAAAAAGTAGTTTTTCATTCCTAAACTATGCAACCTATGACATCCCTTCTGGCTCTAGATCTGTGACACAAAGAGAAAAAAGGAAAAGCTAATCACCCCTGCCAGTGGAAGACAAAGTGTTCTGCCACTAGTGTGGCTATGTGTTAAAAGGCTGTAAATCATATGCAGAAACTCACACGCGTGTGTGTGTTTGTGTGTGTGCATGCGTGCGGGTGCAAGCACGCACACATGCAGGGTGACCAGAGAACACAAAGGTAAAGATAACAAAATCACACTTTGCCCACCTGCACTCAGTGATCTCTGTGAGCTTAGGATATGCCTACATAAATGGGGGCCCAGGTCCATGCTGAGGTAACTGGCTTAAAAAGTGACCACATTAATTTTTTAAGGGGGATTTTCTCTTCCGACTGAAGACAGTAAAGAACTCCATCAACATTAATCTGAATGAATATGATGTCTATATAAATTAAGCATACGCTTTCAAAAAATACCAAAAAATACCACTTGCTATGACATTATAAAAATAAATGATAAAGTCTGGGACTCCTGGGTGGCTCAGTTGGTTAAGCAGCTGCCTTCAGCTCAGGTCATGATCCCAGGGTCCTGGGATCAAGTCCTGCATTGGGCTCAGCGGGGAGCCTGCTTCTCTGTCTGACTATGTCTGCCACTCTGCCAGCTTGTGCTCTCTCCCTCTCTCTGACAAATAAATAAATAAAATCTTAAAAAAATGATAAAGTCAATCTAAAGATTTCCTGCCCATAATTATATCAAGTGTTTCCACCAAAAAACTGAAACCGGTTAATAATTTATTATGAAAACCAAGCACGGTTTAGGGGAAGTGGAATATAATACTGGGGGCCTAATTTTTTTCTTTTCCTTCCTTTCTTTTTTTTTTTTTGAAATTATGCAAAGTTTAGGCCAAAGAAGTAAAAAAAAAAAAAAAAAGCTGTTGGGAATGAAGGGGACCTATTTTCTTTTGAGTAAACCATGTTGGTATAACATGCTTGGAAAGAAATTTCACAAAATATAGTAAGAACATTAAGGAGCCTTAGAAATTCCATGTTTTGTCTGGAAAATTACCTGAGATTAAAACAATTATAATCACATATGTTTATTACTATTTTGACAGAATAAAAAACAGAGTTCATACTTTCAGTTACATAAAGACAGAACATTAACTTTTTACCTATGGGTTGCTTTGTGTCCTCCCATCCCCAAAATCCACATATTGAATTCCTAACCCCCAAAGTGACTGTATTTGAAGATAGAGCTTAAAGGAGGCAGTTAGTTACATGAAGTCATAAGGATGATGCCCTTGTCCCATAGGACTGGCAGCCTTATAAGAGGAAGGAGACATCTCTTTTTCCATTTCCCTTGCCCTCCTACTCTGTATATATGCCATATGAGGACACAGTGAGAAGGCAGCAATCTACAAGCCAGGAAGAAAGCTATCAGCAGGAAACAAATTGGCTGGCTCCTTGATCTTGGACTTCTAGCCTCCATAACTTTGAGAAGTGAAAGTCTCCATTTTTATGTATCCATTAAAATCACTTTGAATGTTTCTTGGGAGGAGCACAGTATATAAATAAATATGAAATAACCTCTAATGGCTTGAGGATTTAGCCCTCCAAAAATACCTACTTTGGTACCGAAAAGAAAAAAACAAAACAAAAACAAACACGACACCCAACGTATACTACTCTGTTCTGGCAGCACAAGTTGACTAAACCACTACTCCCTCTATTAATTATTACTAAAGTGTCTGAATATAACATATAAATAAACATAAGGAGACTGCTAAAAGTGCAGAGAAGAAGGCAGAAGGAATGACATGAGGTCCCTGCATGTTCCATTTGCCTCCTATATTCATTCCAAACTGGGTACTTGAGAAGCACCAATAAGCATAGAGCAAAAGAAAAAAAAAGTCCTGAGAAAAGCCTGCTCTATCTAGTTCAGTGAACAGAAGGGTAGCAGGGAGACAGAAAACTTTTAGACGATATCCATGTATCAGCTAAACACCAAAGAAGAAAATCATATTCCATCACCAACCCCATCAGCAATGGCCGAGTGAGGACTCCAGATTTCCAACCAAATTGTATATGCCAAGAAAATAATATCCAAAAAAGCAAGAATTACTATATCATTATGAGATAAAATAGACACCAGAGGAAAGGAAATTACAAAGGACAGACATAAATATACACATTGATAAGGGCTCAATCCACCTAAAAGACACCATAATCATATGTTCTTTCCCACAAACAAGTTGCAGAATATATGAACCAAAACCAGATGAAGTGAAAAACAGGAAGAGACAAACCCAGTTATAGCTGGAGACTTCAACATTCCTCTGAAGACAGGACAAATGGACATAAAATCAGCAAGGATACAAAAGAACTTTTTTTTAAGATTTTATTTATTTATTTGACAGAGAGAGATCACAAGTAGGCAGAGAGGCAGGCAGAGGGAGAGGAGGAAGCAGGCTCCCCGCTGAGCATGGAGCCCGATGTGGGCCTCGATCCCAGGACCCTGGGATCATGACCTGAGCCGAAGGCAGAGGCTTTAGCCCACTGAGCCACCCAGGCGCCCGGATACAAAAGAATTTAACACACTCTCAACCAAAAGGACTTAATGGAGAGAAAACCCTTCCCCCAACAACAGCAAAAACACATCTTTTCTTTCTTTTTTTGAAGCTTTTATTTCTTCATTTGAGAGAGAGAGAAAGACAGAGAAAGCATGTGCAGGAGGAGTGGCAGAGGGAAAAGCAGACTCCAGGCTAAGCTGGGAACCTGATGTGGGGCTTGATCCCAGGACCTGGAGATCATGACCCAAGCTGAAGTCAGATGCTTAACCATCTGAGCCACCCAGGCGCCCCAACACATTCTTTTCAAGACCCTATGGAACATATACTAATACCATATCCTGAGCCATAGGACAAAGCCTGACAGCATTTATTAGAATTGAAACTATATAGAACGTAATATGTGCCCACAACAGAATCAAATTAGAAACAACAGAAAGTGTCTCAAAAGACTTGGAATCAAACACCAAATTTCTAAGTAATCTATGAGCCAAAGAGGAAGTCTAGAGGGAATTCAAGACATACAATGAACTGAATGAAAATGAAAAAAACACACATCAAAGTCTTTAAGATATACGCAAGGAGCTGACAGGGAAATTTATAGTAGCAAATTGCTTACATGAGAAAAAAGTCTCAAGTCTATAATCTGTTAATACCACTCAACTAACTAGAAAAAGAAGAGAAAAATAAACCCATACTAAGTAGAGGGAATGGAATAATAAAGATAGGAACAAAAATCAATGAAAATGAGAGAAAAAATTGGGAATATCAATGAAGCAAAAATCTACCTCTTTGAAAAGATCAATAAAATTGACAAACCAGTATCAGGAAAGAATCTGAGTATAACACTGCATGTTCTGTAACAATAAAAGAATGATAAGGTGATAAGGAATAGTATAAACAACTCTTCACACATAAATTTGACTGTTCTAGATGAAATCTGCCAATTCCTTAGAAATCACAAACTACTAAAAATCTATTAAAATTTAACCAAGAAGAAGCTGAATAGCCCTAAAACTATTTCACAATTTAAATTAATAAATCAAAAAATTTCTTAAATGAACTTTCTAGATCCTGAGGGTTACCTGGGGTCCAGAAGCAAATCATTGTCCTTCTGATGTACTGTATGAAGGTCAGTAGCAGCTTAAGTTGATGTTACCATGCCTACATTATTCACCTCACTTCATCTTATCAGTGAGGCATTTTATTGTCTCTCATCTTCACAAGAAGGGTAAGAACAGTGCAACAGGATATTTTGATAGAGAGAGAGACCACAGTCACACAACTGTTATTACGATATATCGTTATAATTGTTCTATTTTATTATCAGTTATTATAATTAATTTCTTACTGTGCTTAATTTATAAATTGAACTTTATCATAGGTATATATCTATAAGAAAAAAACATATTTAGGATTCAGTACTATCTGTGGTTTTTAAAATTTTTTTTTATTCTTTTATTTTTTCCTATCTGTGGTTTCAGGCATTCAGATCTCCACTGGGGGACTTGGAATATATCCCCCATGGATAAGGGACTACAGTATGCCCAACTAATTTTGACAAAGGTGTTACACACAAAGGAAGAATACAGCCTTTTCAACAAATGGAGCTAGAGCAATTGGAAAACCATAAGCAAAAAGATGAATCTCCCCCTAAGCTTCACCTGTTATTCAATAATTAACTCAAAATGAATTACAGACTTAAGTGTAAATCTTAAAACAATAAAGCTTGAGAGAAAATCTTGGGGACTTGGGTCTAAGCTAAGAGTCCTTAGACTTGATACCAAAAACAATCCATTAAAGTAAAATTTGATGAACTGGATTTTGTTAAGTTTTTTAAAAAAATGCTCTGTGAAAGACTCTGTTAAGAATGTGAAAAGATGACCCGCAGAAGGGGCAAAAGGTATTTTCACATGACATGTCCAACAAAAGACTCATATTTACGACATATGAAGGACTCTCAAAATTCAACATTAAAAACTGAATAATAAAAAAGCAACAATACAATTAGATAGGAGGCAAATACATGAACAGAAATTTGACTAAAGAGGATATACAGATGACAAATGAATACATACAAGATGTTCAGCCTCATTAGCCATTATGGAAATGCAAATGAAAACCACAATGAGATATCACTACATGCTTATCAGAATAAAAAATAGTAATAACATCAAATCTTGATAAGGACACAGAGTAACTCAGTTACTTATACACTTCTGGGGGCAGGGAGAATGTAAACAATACAGATACTCTGAAAAAGAGTATGGCAATTTCTTATAAAACTAAATATCCACTTATTATGCAAGCCAACACTGGAGTTCTTATATAATCATACCAGATAAATGAAAACTTACATTCACATAAAACCTGTACACAACTTTCACAAGAGATGCATTTATAACAGCTAGACTGTAAACACCCCAAATGTTCCTCAATGGATCAATGGTTAAACAAACTGTGGCACATCCATACCATTGAGTGCTAATCAGGATAGAAAGATAGAAGTCTATGTACACTTTTTAAAAACTTTCTTGTGAGTTTATCATTATTTCAAAATGAAGGTAGAATTATTTTTTTAAAGTAGAAACTTGGGGTGCCTGGGTGGCTCAGTTGTTAAGCGTCTGCCTTCGGCTCAGGCCATGATCCCAGGGTCCTGGGATGGAGCCCCACATTGGGCTCCCTGCTCAGCAGGGAGCCTGCTTCTCCCTTTTCCATTCCCCCTGCTTGTGTTCCCTCTCTTACTGTGTCTCTCTGTCAAATAAATAAATAAAATCTTTTAAAAAATTAGAAACTTACCAAATATCCAACAATGATCAATTAAAATATATCTTCTCAATGGACTATTATGTCACCTTTAAAATGATGATTAGGATAAGTCTATGAAAACATAGAAAATCTTTATGATGACTGAAAAATACAGTCATTAGAATCCCATAAAAGTATATTAAGCAGATGGACTGAAGGAAGACATATAAAATGAAATTTAGCTGTTTAGGGAAGGAGGGACAGAAGTTAAGCATTTTCATTTTTTCATGGTCATTGATGGTAGTCTTGAAATATGAAGAGGTCTTTCTTTATGTTGCCCTCAATCTGAAGTTAGCTTTCATAATAAATAAGGGTCAACAATGGCAACATACAAAGTGACAACATCTAGGGAGGTCAGAAGGTACTGTAACCCTCAAACCCAGAAGCCACTGCCGCCAGTCTTCAAGAAGTCTTTTGGAGGCACCATCTGGAAGACCATAAAATATAACCCATGCTATGTTCTGCTTACCAAGAACATCAAAGGACTATGTTATAATCGTAACACATTTGTTGATTACAAAATGGGTACGGAATCCTGTAATGATTCACTAAAGCTGTCCAGCATTAATGCATCCCTGGGAAAAATGAGAACCACTCATTAGGTAAGTACCAAAGAGAAACTTTCATATGGTTAAAATCAAGTTCTCATTGGTTCTTTTGCCGTAGCCTCCAATGGCATGAGGATAATTCATTCAGTTGGTCTTTCTCTGGACAGCAAGAGGGAAACGAGAATATAATTGAGGTTAGTGTATGGGCTGAAATTCAGGACTTCCAGCCACCAAATTCCTGCTAGCTTCCATCTAATTAAAGGAACTCAAGTGGGTATTAGTGCTAAGCAGGCAGAGTCTTTCAAAGTTTGGTCTGGGGACCATATGTACCAGAGTCCTGAGCTGTACTTCACACTGGGGTCAGATCCTGCGGGAGGTAGAAATGAAGTCTCCATTGCTAACAGGTACTTATGGAGGTTCTTAAGGCAGAGCAAAAGCCAGAAAGTCAAAACAGAAGAGTAAAAATGGGCAGTGGGATGTAGAAGACCCTTATGGGCCACAAGGATTCAGAGGGTCGCTGATGGAACCACTCAGCAACCTGACAATTTTCGAAGCTGATCTATTGTCTCCTTGGGGACCCTTTGTCCTGGTGCAGATGGGCAGCAGATGTGGTTCTAGAGCCAGACCCATGAACCTTCCTGAGCAGTCCTCCTGCTGCATCCTGTTTCCAACATCTGGTTGGCCACATGGGGAAGAGGGTTGGGAAGAACACATATGCCACTTCTGGCTGTTTCATTCTCTTTGAGGTGCTTTGGTGAATTTTTATAGTCTTCCTCATAAGGGTATGGTGCATTTGTACCAGATATATTCCTCCATATCTCAGGGTTATCCAAGATCCTTTATCCCATGTTGCTATTCCCTGATGTGTTACTCAGCTGTTATTTTGCCTTCCCTGCTCTACTCTCTTATTAGCTCAAAGTTTGTCAGCTAATTCTATTTTTAGGTAAATAATCAACTAGGAGCAATGACAGTGTTATGTATTCCTCTGTAATATTTAGATCTCTTATTTTTAATTTGCTCTGGTTAGGGCCTCCCAGCAGACCGCCGACAGCAGGACTATCTGGCATCTTCGCTTTATCTCTGACTTGGATTGAATTCGTCTAACTTTTCAACAGTTAGCTTTATGTCTGCGGGAGTTTTATTGTGGGCGATATTTATCCAGTTATGAAAGTTTTCTTCTAGTCTTAGTTTATAATATGTTTTGATCAAGGATTGTAGCTGAATTTATTTTTATTTTTAATATTTTTTTATTTGCCCCAGGAGTATAGGTCTGTGAATCTAGCTGAATTTAAAAAGTTTTCTGTCATTTGAGATTTTGTCTCTGTTTCCTTGTTCAACATGGATATGGTGTGAATTCCATTAGCAAGTCTACCAAGTTAATCCATCTTTGCATACCTGGGATAAAATTTATTTGGTCTTTTCTACCTAATGCACTGCTGGATTTTATCTGTCAGTATTTCATTTGAATATCTGTATCCATATTCACATGCAAGATTTGTTGATAGTTCTCTTCTACTGAGATGTCTTTACCATGTTAATTTATATCAGTGTTACACATTTTCCATCTTTTATGCATGTTCTAGAATAACTTATATAATGTACATTTATCTATTCTTGAAGATGGAAAATTCAAATGTAAAAATGTATCTTTTAAAATGTAAACCTTTGCCTACTTTTTCCATTTTTTAATGTATTTTTAAATCTATCCTGACTTTCTACTCTTTAGGTATATTTAGTAATTTGTATTCTAGAAAATCATCTGTTTCAAACAGGTATTCAATATACATATGTATTCTTTCAATTCTATATATATTTTTTCATTTATTCACTTTTTCATGTTTTCAAAGAACTAGATTTTAGTTTTTTTTAATTTTTTTTCTAAATGTGTATTTGTTTGTTTTGTATCTCTTAAAAATCATTTCTGTTTATGTCTTCACTAATTCCTTCCTTCTGCTTTCTTTGGGTTTATTCTGGTATGCATTTTCTAACAACTTTTTGAAGCACAGACTTACTAAACAAATTTCAAACTTCCTTCTTTTCTAATCTGTGTTTTGACAATATCTCCCTGGTCTTGTTATGTTTGCTCCCATTGTCATTCATTCCTTAAAAGATATTTCTTGAAGGGTTCTATAAACCAAGATTAATTTGAGAGTGTCTTTTAAAAAATTAAGTGCAGATTATAGATACATATGCACACAGAATACCCTATCATCCTCCCTTTGTTGTTACTCATCTTATAAAAGTCTTATAGCAAATATCAGATGTAATATATCAGAGAATATGAGCTATATGAGATCTACTTTTTAGAATATACTAGATATTATTTATGGTTCAAAAATAATTTTTAGCAAATATTTCAAGTGTTTAAAAGTATTTTGGGGGGGCACCTGTGTGGCTCATATGGTTAAGGGCCTCTCTTCGGCTCAGGTCATGATCTCCAGGTTCTGGGATCAAGCCCCACAGCAGCCTCCATGCTCAGCGGGGAGTCTGCTTCTCCCTTTCCCTCTGCTCATGCTCTATCTGTCCCAAATGAATGGATAAAATCTTTTTTAAAAAATTATTTTTTGTTTGTTGAATATGAATCTCTGTATTTCTTGATTTGGTCTCATTAACTATTTTATATCATCCCATTAACCATATTTTTTTCCTGAGATTCTGGTTTTGTCTATTTCTCCTATGTATTTCATCAGTATTGGTTGCAAATATCTTGAAGCTACATTGTTTGCCACATAATTGCTCATAACCACTTTGTTTACTCAGTAACTTTACCTTCATAAAAAGATTATAAATATAAATATTAATTTATATTAAGATATAAATATAAAAAATTCATTTTGTTCCTTTTCATGCCTTTTGTGTTTTATTTTTGATTTTTATTTGTTGAATAAGAACACTGCTAAGTCAGGTGTCTTTTTCTGGCACTTTCCAGACATAACTTTTTCAGTTCCTTTATATTCATTCTGATGCATCATTTTGATGAAAATCCATCCTCTGTATATAGCCTACACTTGGAGTTTTGTTTGTTTTTCTAAACCAATCAGAAAGTCTATTTTATTTTAAGAATTGTTATGGGATTTAAACCTATTTGCATTTTTGTGATTAGTGACTACTTTATTTCTGGTTTTTGATTAATTGTCATTTTACCATATTCTCTTACATTGTTTCTTTTTTTTCCTTTCCTACATTTGGTGGACTGGCTGATTGTTTTGTGTCTAGTGGTTTGGAAGTTATTATTCCATGTCTGTCCCTCTCATATCTGCCAAAATATATAACACATAAATTTACTTGTCCTTTTTGTTGATCCTGTACATTTAACTAGGGTATCTGTCTCTACCATACGCAAGCCAGAGTATAGCAAACTTCCATGTCACTTCTCTATGTCTCAATCTCCTACTGACTCAAGCAACTTATGATTTTATTTAAAAATAATATCAAATATTAAAATTAGCTATGACTTCTAGTGTTTTCTTTGGTAATGACTGTTGACTATATGAGAGTCTTTTCTGCCTCTTTTTTGGCTTCATCTCATTTTGTTGAGTACCTCCTTGCGTAAATCATTCAAGTCTTCACAAATTCTAAACTACCTTCGTTTTTGCCTGGGTAGTTTAGTTCATCAGAATATTTTATTTTGAAAAGGATTTACCTCTAATACTAGAAAGTAAGGCTCTATTAACTTTGGTAAATTTTTTTCCTGTTATAAAGATCTTTCACTTTGAGAGCTTTGAGAGGTTTTCTTTCATCCTCAATGTTTTTAAATTTCAGCATGATATTCAAAATATAAATCTCTTTTTTTTTTACCTTACTTAGTATTCAGTATGCTATTGGTACATGAAGAGACAAATAAAACTATCCCATTACAATTCACTGGGGAAAAGATGGAGTGCTCACCAAATCATGTTAATCATTTCCTAGTCTTTAGAATGAAAGAAAGTTAGACTTTTACCTCATACCATACAGGAAAATTTCAGGGAAAAAAAAACCCCACCATATTAAAAAAAAATCAGCTCTTCGGTTTACTTTACCAGTTTAGTTCAGTACAAACTTTTTAAAGTATTAAAGGAAACTATAATAGAATACATGTGTAATCTTCTGGCATGGAATCCCAAAGTCTTAGAGGACTCATAAATAAAATAACAAAATAGATCTGATTTACTAAGAATGAAAATTTATTTTAAATAAAAGATCATAAATCATGCTAAAAGACAAATTGAGTAATTTAAATTGAATAATCCTTCATGAGAACTCGGTATGGGAAGTGACACAGAAAAGAGAATGACAAACTCTAGGGTAATTTGTTTCTCAGGCTACATCCATGTATGTTTTAGGACCCATACCCAACACTCCCACCCCAAACAACCAAAATTCATGTATGTATCCATGCACGTAGGTATGTATATATGTGTTTGGTGTTGGGAAGAGCAATCAGTCAGTCTAGACAGTGTGAGTTCCCAGTGCTATTACCCAAGTTGTAGGTTCCAGCTAGTCCCTACTGGACCCATCTAATGGCCCCAGTAGTGCAACTGCTCACAGTAATTTGATGTTCTCCAGTGCTATATGCCACACTAACTTTTGGGGTTAAAACATGTGGACAGGATATGGACTCCCTGACAGAGATCACTGGCCAGTGAGGAGGAAGGGGAGTGTTAAACCTGATTTTCCATGGGGCATGCTGCTTAGAAACAGCAAGTCCCTCCATGGTCCACAGTGGCCCAGGCAGGGACAGTCCTAGAGAGGAAGCCTGACCAGGCTGATCTGAGTTCCTCATTGTCGTTCATCCTGACCTTATTATCTTGTTCTTCATCCCCCGCTTTTGCATTAAAAGCAAATGCCTGCAACATTTGCTCCCTTCCAAGGTTGACTCCCACCACCTCTTTAAGAGCCCTCTGCATGCCATGGCCTAACATCATATTTACTCATGAAAATGCCCTATCTTGGCTTCCATGTCTTAATCTAAGTGTTCTCTCTAGGTAGCCACTGTCCCACTTATTGTCTAAACTGAGTTACTCTCGGAAGTGAAAGGGGGAATTATTTATAGCTGTGCCAGGACAGCAGGCTGAAACCAGGACTGCCCAGGCTCCCAGGTAGACAGGTCTGGTACGGCCACCCTCCCACAGACAAGGATTCCCCTCCTCCCTCTGGATGAGGCTCTCGCTCTTCCAGATCCTTCTAAGATGCCAGAACCCTGACACATCATTTCTCCTCTGAAAGATGACCCTTTGAGCCCTTGTCATACCCAGGAAGAAGGTGTCAAGCATTGCAAAAAGTGAAAGGGTTTCGAGTCAAGGCTGTGGTTCTGTGTGAACAGGCCATTTAATCTCAGAAACAGCTGAATTTGGGATAGGAATTTCATGAAATCAAATCAGATGAGACCACCAAGGGTAAAGTGACTTTTTACTGATTACAAGTGCCTTCAGGTCACTGAATGAGGGTCCTTTTAGAAGCACAGCATCTCAACATAATAGGTCCTCAGAAAATTTTCCTTAGCTGAACTGACAGCATCAGCCACATCAGACCTGTGGAACTGGCCCAAAAGTAAAGTTTCCATTCCTCCAGGTTTTCATACCCTCCAATACACACCATGGGGCACATTCAGCTAGGGCCCCACACTCCATAGAGGAGGTTTGAGGGCTTGCTGGGGAGAACTCTCTTAGGTACCTCTTCTGTGAATCACAAACCCCTACGTGCGGCTCCATGCAGGCAGTCTTGAGCACAGCCCTGGCCGACGGCGGGGGGAGTGGAAATTTTCAGGGACCCCCACACCAGTCTGAGGAGAGCAGGAAAGGGCTGACCTTGCCCCCCCCCACTGTGCTACCTGCCCCGCCTGTCCCTCAGGCAGCTCATGATGATGACCGAACTTCCCATCGAATTTCTGTCTCACATATTTATTACACAGACCCTTACAATCATGTTGGCTCTGTGTCCGATGTCACTAAGATCAATAAGCTCATCTCCAAAAGCCATGCTCTTGGACTCAATCAGTCTCGGAGGCCTTCAGGGTGCAGGGAGGGGGCGGGCACTCAGTGGACTGGCCGTGCGCCACAGGCAGAAAGACCGTCTGCCTGGGCCATCTGGATGCAAAGCCCGCCCTAAAAAACTCTGCTCGCTGCGGCACCTGGCCCTCTGTTTGAAATTCTGCTCAAACCCTTGCACAGTGGTTTGCATTTTGTCATCCCACTCTGGCTGGCAAGGGATTTGGTGAAAGAAAAGTTGGATGTCAGATGCTCTGAAACTGGAAGAGACAGACTCACCTTTCCAGAATGAAAGACCAAAGAGAGGCCCAGAGAAGGTCTAAAAGTAGAGTCAACTCAGAGGGAGGGAGAGAGGAATTATTTTGCTTTGTCTAACTTGTAGAAAAATAAAGGATCTCTAAAAGCATGAGAGAGGCAGGCCAGCCTGAGGTACATCAGACTCTGGCCTAGGGCACACACTGCTGGGTGACTTTGGGCAAGTGGCTGAACCTCTCTGAGCACCAGTTTCCTGTCTTGAGAAATGTGAATGCTAAAGACTGACTTTGAAGTCATCCAGCCCTTTGCAGAAACAGTGGGACCAGGCAGAGGTGCTAAAGGTCCAGTAGGGACAGTCTGTGGTGTCCAGTGCAGACAGGCTGGCCTCTGAGTCAGCTTGAGACAGACAAGTATCTGGGACAACATTGGCTGAATGATGACATGTGTTCACGTGCCCTCCCCACCCTCCCAACATGATCAAGAAGCTAGAGGAAATAACAGAAGCAAAACACATCCCCTGCCATCAGCTGGGAGCAGTGTACAAGCAGAGAACAGGTAACTTCTGGACAAAATAACCATGGGATGGGAATCAGCTGGTAGCAGAAGGAGAAGTCAGAAGGAGAATATGAGTAAGTATTTTGACAATTATTCAGAGCAAGAAAGAAATTAAATTCTACAAAAATGATGAGAGCCTCACCCATCTCACTCGTGATAAAAGCCAAGACCTCCAAAACTTGGGCCACATTCTGTCATGTCTCTGACCTCCAACCATGCACTCCTGCCACACTCCCCCTTGCGTTCCTGGACAGACCCAGATGACATGTATCTGTCTCGGGGTGATCAAAAAAGATAAATTTTCTCAAAGATAAAAGCATGACACTTGCACAAAATATGAAATGAATATGTGTCAAAGTTTTTACTTAAGTCATTAATTAATTAGGAAAGAAGCAAGGTTGACATATCACATAAAGGGCTTGTAGCCAAAATCTATAAACAGCTTCTCAAACTCAACACCTATAAAACAAATAACCCAGTCAAGAAATGGGCAGAAGACATGAACAGACATTTCTCCAAAGAAAACATCCAAATGGCCAACAGACACATGAGAAAGTGCTCAACATCACTCAGCATCAGGGAAATACAAATCAAAACCACAGTGAGATACCACCTCACACCAGTCAGAATGGCTAAAATCAACAAGTCAGGAAACGACAGATGTTGGCAAGGATGCGGAGAAAGGGAAACCCTCCTACACTGCTGGTGGGAATGGAATGCAAGCTGGTGCAGCCACTCTGGAAAACAGTGTGGAGATTCCTCAAAATTTGAAAAGGGAGCTACCCTATGACCCAGCAATTGCACTACTGGGTATTTACCCTAAAGATACAAAGGTAGTGATCCTCAGGGGCACATGCACCTGAATGTTTATAGCAGCAATGTCCACAATAGCCAAACTATGGAAAGAACCTAGATGTCCATCAACAGATGAATAGATAAAGAAGAAGTGGTATATATATGCAATGGAATACTATGCAGCTATCAAAAGAAACGAAATCCTGCCGTCTGCAACGACATGGNAGATGTAAGCCTGATGATTCACAGACCTGTACCCCTTGGGCAAAGAATAAAAATAAAATTAAAAAAAAAGAAAGAAATGAAATCTTGCTAAGTCAATCAGAGAAAGACAATGATCATATAATCTCTCTTATATGAGGAACTTGAGGACCAGGATGGGGGGTCCTGGGGGGTAGGGAGGGAAAAATAACGAAACAAGATGGGATTGGGAAGGAGAAAAACCATAAGAGACTCAATCTCACGAAACAAACAGAGGGTTACTGGGTGGTGGGACGGTAGGGATAGGGTGGATGGGTTACGAACATTGGGGAGGGTTTGTGCTTTGGTGAGTGCTGTGAAAGGCATAAGCCTGATGATTCACAGACCTGTACCCCTGGGGCAAATAATAAATGAAAAAAAAAAAAAAGGAAAGAAGCAAGGTGTCAAAAAACAATTCAAAGGAGCATCCAAAAAGTGGACACATACAAAGGCAATCAGGAGTGTGGATCAGTCTGTTAACAGAGGAATCATTATGGCGGACAAAATACATTTGCTTCTCTATGCACTGCAGTCATTTAAATGGATTACTATCAGTTTCCTAGAATGTACAGAGTTGAAAAGTAGTTCAAAGACCATGACAGAGTTTGAGATAGTTTCTGCTAACCCGGAAGGTGTGTGTGACCACACAGAGCATGCTGTAGGCTACTGAGTCATCTTTCTCTTGTCTGTTTTGTTCTCACATTTCAAGGCTTTTCATAAACTTTCCTGATAAGCCTCATTCTTGCCATCAAGAACGTTCACCTCCCTGATACCACATGACTTGTTCCCCGACCTCCTCTAGACCTTCTGTTGGCCTCACCTCCTACCCATGGTTCTACTACTCCCTGCTTTCTTTTTCTCGAAGCCCCTGTAATTTGGTGTGTGTGCTCCCCTCTTCTCTCTCCCTCTTTCTCTAGAGAGCAGGGATTTCTGTCTGGCTTGATTGCTGCTGTGTCCTCAGATCCTAGGACAGTGTGTGATAGCAGCACATAAGTCTTCAATAAATATTGGTTCAGTGAATGAACAAATTAAAAACAAACATCAAAGGCCCAGGGGTAAGAAAGGGGAGGTTTGTGCAGACAGTTTGGAGGGTAGTTTTGGAGATACACACATAGATTAGCCAGTTCCACTCACTTCTTGAAAAGAGGTGACTGCTCCAACTCTTCCTGCCATGCCTTGTTAAAAACAGCCTCCCTCCAGAGTAGGTCTGAATGTTTGATAAAGCAGATAATGAGGGAACAGCACATCCTAAAACCTCCTTCTCTGGGAGGTCCAAAGCTGCAAAATTGCCTTTGCTCAACTGGAGAGTCCTACTGCACCCAAGAGCTGCTACTGTCGTCCTTTCAGTGATGGCCTCCTGCCCCAGCCCCACCACCCAGACGAGCCATGACTGCATATGGGCCCTTGAGCACCAACTCATTAACCTTCTCCAAGAGGCATTAACAGTAACAACACTGAATAAGAGATTTGCTCCCTAAGATCCCATTCCATATGTAGGCTGACAGGAGACCATGATAACACATGAAGCCCACAGTGGGGCTATGGACACTCATAAGGATGTAGGTCCTGGCTTTTCTCTGTTACCTTTGCTACCTGCCTGTCTCCTCTCTGCTTTGGCTGAGAAACCCACCTAGTTCTTATGATGCTCTCCTTCCTACTTGCATCACTGCTGCCTTCCCCATCAGGAAGAGGAACTGGATTGGAACCTCAATCAGGCCACTGTGACAACAACTGAAACTTGAGTGTGTGCAACACATCTGCATTATAGCTGATCATACCAACAGCTGTCCTTCTCAGGCCCAAGGCCCTGACATCAGCCTCGTCAAGGCATCAGCAACCCAGCTTGAGGCTTGAGGCTCTGGCCACCAGTGCACACTCAGTCAGTGCATGGGGCAGGCAAGCAGAGGTGATGTTAGGAAGCTGACATTCCTGGAAGCAGCTGTCAACCTATGACAGACAGAAGGTAGTTGGCAGATAAACACCCCAGAGGTCTCCAGCAGGAATGGGCCCCACTGCCCAGAGCAGTAGCTTGCTTTTTAATGCATCCTATATTGGCTTCCTTCCCTACCCTGTCTTGCTTCCTTTTCCAAGTAAACCATGTGCTGAAATACTTGTCATGGGTTGACTTCTAGGGGGAACCAAAGACACTTGGAAAGGAAATAAATTCCACTTCACTGGGCACCTGGGTGGCTCAGTGGGTTAAAGCCGCTGCCTTCAGCTCAGGTCATGATCCCAGGGTCCTGGGATGGAGGCCCACATCAGGCTCTCTGCTCGGCAGGGAGCCTGCTTCCTCCTCTCTCTCTGCCTGCCTCTCTGCCTACTTGTAATCTGATCTCTCTCTCTCTCTCTGTGTCAAATAAATAAATAAAATCTTTAAAAAAAAGATTCTACTTCACTGGCGACTCACTGATCAGCACACAATTACTGGCCCTTGTAGGCTGGATCACATTGCACCCAGGCATGTTCTGCACCCATCACCCTTTCCACAGACTATGCCATCAGGTACAGGGTTATGGGAATATGTGACAGAAAGAAAGTTATAGCCAGAGGACTGTGTTCTCAGAGCCAGACCTCAGCCTGCAAACATGCAAATGCAGTTTTGCACAGGCTGTAAGAAAGGGATAGTTGACACATCGTGCTGTCCTAAAAATAAAGAGCCAACAAAAACATCTTCAAATATGTTCATCAACAAAAATTCCACTATTGTTACTGAGTGAGCAGCTCAGGAATGGAGACGCCCAGAGAGGCTGACACAGTTGCCCATGGTTGCACAGTACAGGGAAAGCCAGTGTGTCACGGCAGTTCAGGCTTTCTTCTGTGAGCCGGCTGCTGATAAGAGACGCCTTTTATTCCATCCAAATGGGAAAATCATGAAAAGCTAGCCACAGTTGCTACTCACTTTGAACAAGGCTGTGTTCAGAAAAATCCTTGAACTGCAGGCTTAAAGTAAAGCAGAATAAAGCAACCGAGAAACTACTGGGCTCAGCATCCTTCAGGGATGCTTTTATCAGCGCCCGTCCTCTCCTTGGAGCAAGCCGGCCAGCTGGCTGGCAGCACTGTAACTTGTTCACCATCCATCAGGGAAATAAAGCAGCCCATCCCAGAAATGATGCAGAGATGGCTGTTTTGCAGTGATCCAGCCTCTTCAAAGCACAGAAAATGTATTATATCCCAAAAACCATTAGTGGCTCACACTTGGACTCCGTTATCAAACCAGAATAGAGCAAGAAACATGATGGACATGTTTGCAATGCTTCCCCTAATCTGAATCAATGCTCCTTTCAAAACCATGGCTCACACAGAATGATGGCATGCCCCCCTCCATAAGAAAAACTCTCCCTGCAAAAACAACATGTTAACGAACCATCACGCAAGCCTACTGAGAGAATATGCCATTTGGAGTGCCTGGAAGCTGGCAGAAGGTATTAAACTCAACATCTCTCACCCAATAACAGAATATTAGAAGGTAAGGATCCTATTAAAATCAAGCCTGCTTTTGCTACTTCCTGTGTCAGTTTTTTGGGTCCATCACAGGTTCATATTTTCTAGCTTGCCAATATGATTTCTTTCCTTTCTTCTCTTGCTGTTCTTAGCAGCACCCATGTCACATGGATCCATCCTCTTCCCCCCCCTCTTAATTCCTGCATCCTCCCTTCCTCCTTCCATCCTGTCTGTGCACAAATATTTATTAAGCACCCTCTAGACCCCCGAGAGATGGCAGACCCCACATGCTACAGGCGACAGGAACCTCTTTCTGTGACAGAGCATGACAGAGAGACACCCCAGGGACTCAGTGGGATAGGGCAGCAAGCTGAGGTCCACAGGATGACAGAAGGGTGACCATGTCAAGAGGGGAGCTCATAAAGATGTCCTCTAGTAGGAAAGAGTAAAGACACACCAAGGAGCTGAAAGACAAACTTCTAGCTGGGAAGCAGCAGGTGTAAGAGGCAGCTGCAGGGGATGGGCTGGGTCACTCCCACCTGCTGGCCAGGCCTTGTGACTTGTGTCCAGACAGCAGAGGTAAGCCAGTGAATGGAATCAGGGTATAAGGGGATTACTTGGTGTTTGGAAACTCTCTCTGCTTGCCTTCCTGTGCTCTCTCTCCCTTCTACAGGTCCCTCCAAGGTGCACTTAACTGTGTGCTTCTTTATTGTAAATGTCTGTTTGGGTCCTTCATCCCCTCCCCCCACAGCCCTCTAATCTGGCCTTCCCGCTTCACCACTTCCCTTCCACAGAACAGAGCATAGCTTTGTCTTCCTTTCCCTCCCTCCCTGTGTGCCCTGGAGAGGTGAGGTTAACTTCTGCTCCCCTGATCCAGGCTGAGCCCCTGCCTACTCTGCCCGATAGGGTGTAGTGAAGGGGACATTCTGGGGTCCTTATGATCAGTCCCTACAGAGCCTTGTGCTGCTCATTTCCTTCTTCTTTGAGCACCCCACCGGGGGATGCCCATGCCAAGTGGAAAAGGCTTTTAGAGGAAGCTGAGGTGGCACAGGTGACAGCCCCAGCTGAGCTCCCACCAGCAGCTGCCATCACCGCTAGCCATGGAGGCTGCAGCCCTCCACATTCCAGTTGTCTGAACCCCAGCCCCCTGCTTTCTGCAACAACTTGCCTACACAGACAGGCAGCTACATGGGTCCAGTCAGTCCACAACCTGGTGAGAAGTAATATGCATACACATTTTTTTTTAGACACTAAGTTGAGGGTAGTCTGTCAAACAGCAAAAGATAAATGGCATTGTGTCTATGACAGGCTTAAAATATATTCTGTAACCTGCTTATGCTACACCATGTTCATGTAGACATGCAAGCCATATACTTAACAGTTACTTCAGAGGGAAGGTTGTACATCCCATTTCTCAGAAAAACTGAAGCCAAAGAGGGAGCAGCCTCACAGATTTCATGAGAGGAGCTAGTGGATGTGGCCAACAGGGAGATGGGAAAAGAGGAAAGAAAAAGATAACTATTTAAAGCTCAAGAGGAAATATGAGAGGAAAGGGGTTCTGGGACCATCAGTTGGGTCATACATGGGAGGTAGCATTATTTCTGAGGGCCTGCTCCCTGGCGACAGCAGGTGGAAGCTATACCTTTGCTCCTTGAAATTCAGTTTATATAGAATTCTTAGTAACTCTTCTTTAGCCAGAACATTAGAATCATCAAACATTTTATTTATTAGGGTTTGAGGTCCTACATATAAACCATAAGAACCATCTCTACGGCCTTATTAAGATTCTACCACATTGTAATATTTACTCTTGACTTCAAATTAAAAAGAACTAAATTAGGCACAACGCAAAACCCTTACTGACATTTCCTTCTGCATGCCACATCCTCTTACTCTAAGCGGAAATCCTCATTAACATGCCTGTAAAGGCACTGCCATTTAGTCTTTGCCAAGTACCACCCTAGGCGTGCTAGGTACATCCACAGAACTATCACTTCCAAACTCTGTGAAGCTGGCATCTCCCCCATTCTGCAAAGGAGGAGTCTGAGACTTCACAGTTATATATACAGTAAACATTACAGTTAAGATTCACAACCCAGACTTCTCCAGTCCTGACTCGTTGTCCTTAAGTTGTCAACTGCAATGCCCCTACTAGGGGATGAATTGTGTTCCCCTCAAATTCACATGCTGAAGTCCTAGTTCCTATGTTCAAGTACCTCAGTATGTGATTTGGAGAGAGTCTTTAAAAAGGTAGCTGAGTTAAAATGAGGTCATTAGAGTGGGCCCAAATCTGGTATGATAGTTGGCCTCACAAGAAGAGATCAAAGAGCACGGACACGCACAGAGGGAGGACCAGGTGAAGACACAGGGAGAAGATGGACATCTACAAGTTACAGGAGAGGAGCCTCCGAAGAAGTCAAACCTGCTGACACCTTAATCTTGGACTTCCAGCCTCCAAAAGAAAATACATTTCTGTGAGAAAACAAATTCTTGTTGTTCCAGTCACTCAGTCTGTGGTATTTTATTATGGCAATGCTGGCACACTGATGACCCAAAAGATGTGCCATAGAATTTCATGTGCTTCAGTAGGGGACCACTTACTCTGACTTTAGACATGTTGCAAAACTCAGGTGTCAGAGTTAATTTAAGGAGCTGAAGAGTGGCAGCAAATCAGGAAGGAATAATGTTCTTCTAGAAACAGGCCCAAGGATTCAAATTAAATGTAATCTCCAGCAAATTAAATTAATAGCTGATGCGAGATAAAGAATCACCTAGCCTCCTAGAAGCAGGCACTGCAGGACAAACATGTCAGCTGGTCCCAGAATCACTCTGTGAAAACCAAGGGCAGTGGCCAATGGTCACGCTGTTTCCTAAGTCAGGAAGGCATAGGGCTTCCTTCTCTTCCAGGTAGGACCAAAGGCAGCAGTTACCACTAGGAAATATCTTTCTTTTATATTAAGCTCGTTATCACATTCTACACCTTATTGGGAAGGGATGCTCTGGATCCCTATTTTGATTATGTAGTTTAGCCCAAAATTTTGTGCTTCTAGAAATTTACCCTGCCTGAATACTTGCCTTTTGGGCAAGTATCTGGTCTACAAATCAGACTGTCCTGGATTCCTGATGAATCCTTCATTTCTTGACCTCAGGAGCAGGACTATTAGAATATGACTGTTATACGCCTTCTGTCAAGTACTCGACCTGCGTCATAAGCTTCCATGCACATCTAGAGGTGACAATCCTCATGCACTCAGCTACATGCAGCAGGGCTCTCCCAGTGCACATTGGGAAATGCACCAAATGAGGACCTGGGTCCAAATAGTGGATTCTAGTCATGCACACCATGGGCCAGTAACTTATGCTGTGACCATAAAGAGCTGCCATTCAGGTGCAAATGTACTTTCACATGCAAAAATGCCTCAGTGCTAATATGCACAAGAGTATGTATCTATAATGCACAATCCTATAGACATCACTGTCATAGGGAGAGTGCTCAGTAATACAAACCTGCGTGCCACAGCAGAGAACATGAGAGAGGGGGCAGAAGGCTTCTCAAAGGCTTAGCCATTCACAAAGCATCATGGGCAGCAATGATCTCAATATAGATAACGTGTCCAGTGTTTCTGTAGAATACTCAAATATGCTTGGTCATTACATATATGCATGTATGCAAGAATACATCATCACATGTATCATTACATGTATGCAAGAATAAAATAATTTTTCTTTTTGTCCAATGTGCTTACCTGTTATAGAGAAGAATGTCTGGCTTCCAAATCAGGCCATCTGGGAAACGGACAGTCTTCACACCAGGGTATTCTGACATATTCCATTGTAAATAGTGATCTGTCCAAGACTGACAGACAGAGACAAAGACATTAGCAGCATTTTGCTCCCTTGCCTACTAATACTTCTTCTATGAGATTATTAGATACATTCAAAGCCAAAACGAGATCCAGATACTTATTTACATAATTGAATTGTTATCTACAAAATATAAGGAAACTGGGAATTAAATAATCTCTTCAAAATGACCATGAATAGCATAAAAAATCACATTTAAGATTCTGCTGTCACCATGATCACATTCAGACAGTAGCATTAAAGTTAATTCTGGTCCACTGCATGCCCCCAAGCCTTTCCCTCCCACAGCAGATGGGATTTTTTTCTAGCCAAATGACTGACTGTTCTGCTTTCAAAGTTCTCCACTGAAAGGACACTTGGGAAAAATAAATTCACTTATTTCAACTAGAATACGAACTAAGCTAGAAAAAAGGAGAATATTTATTTCCATGAAACAACTTTGCGCAGCTGCTGGGGAACCTCTCAGAAGCTTCTAAGGGGGTGTGCTTTTGGTCTGGAATCCATATTCTCATGCAGGAATAGTGTTTCTGATGCCACAACCCAAAAATGCAAACAGTCAGCCTTGGTGGTCAAACACTGAATCAGGACAAGGGTGCAGATGAGGACTCAGGAAATAGTCATAAACACACCAGCACAGGTGCAGCTCCTCGGGGCCAGGCCTTAAATTGATTCTTGAGTGACATCTGCTGGAGGAAGGACCATGCCTGGGGTCCCTTGTCCCAGGACCACACACCCCAGCCCTACCTGGTGTCCACTAGCTCTGTAAAGACTGGTCAGGTAGCATCCCCCAGGCAGCTGCTATACAAACACCACCATGAAGCCAGCGTTGCAGAACTAGCCCATTTGGACACAGCAGCTCCTATAAATGTGCCATAATCAGGGCAGACCCCAGCAATGGCCCCATCCTGTATCCAGTCTCTCTGGGGCCACCTGTACACTAGAGCTCAGACCTTCTCAGACTTAGAAAGGTATGTGATACAACACTTTCATCTGGGACCAAGGCAACTCCACATAATCAAACATATCATTATTTCTGCAGCAAAACATGCATACTGATACTAAGTCAGAAAAATAAATGCCTCTACTGCATATCTATTTCAGTTTGATTTTTAAACTCCATGAGTCTGATGCAAAGTTACAAAAACAACATCAAGAGGGACAAAAGTCCTTTAATTTTCAAAGCTGTTGAGATTTGGGAATTGCAGCCAAGTGGTAGTGGATCACAGAGCATCTCCCAGAGATCCCACCATCCTCTGGAGAGGACAGCAAGTATCCAGAAAGGCTGTCCCTCTTCTGGGACCATCTGAAGTCAGACGAGAGGGAATAGTCAGGTGAATAATGTCTCTTTACAGCCATGAGCCTCTGAGAATGAAGATTTGTCAGTATATAATGTGCTGGAGAATCATCTGGGGGTATTTAGGATAGAAAGCTACCCCGCTGATATTTCTAATTCATGTGGGTGGTTGGTGGAGGAGAGGGGAAGAACAGTTCCCAGAGGGCCAGTCTTCTTGAAGCTGGTTTGCAGGAAGGCCTGGGCATCAACCAAACTGTTTGCTCCAGCCTGCTCTATCTCTGCAGCCACTGTCCCAGGGCTCTGTTCTTTTTCCTCCTATATCCTAGGGATGAGCCCTTCCATACCCAACACCTATGATTTCCTTACTAGGATCTCATCTTACCCTGGATTGCTTCTCTGGGTTGGTGACTCATTATCACCAAGCCTGTCATTGTCACTATCACCATCATGCTAATCAGGGTCACAGGGCTCCCAGACTGAAGGTGGGCATGGGAGGCAAATGTCCATCTCCCCTGTCCGGTGAAACAAGGGGCAGAGCAGGGAGGGAAGGCAGGGAGAGGGAGTGCTTGGTTGGTCAAACCTCAGCCTCTTCTGATGGTACCATGTGTGAGCTATTGGATACCTCCCAGCAATCTCCCCCTACCTGACTCATGATCTTAGCAACATGTGTCTCACGGGCATATATCCTGACCATCTTATTTGCTCCGTGCCGTGTGTACATCTCACTGGCCATGATCCAGGAATTCTAGCATAACAACTATTCCTATTTACAAGAGGAGACTGGGGCACAGAGAAGCAACATCCTTTCTGTCAGTCACTGCGTCAGGACTCAGGACTGCATTATTTGACTTCAAGAAGAGTGATCAGTGGGCTCTACCATGGCTGGTTCTTCCAGTCCAATGTCTCTGCACTGGCAGACTTCCCACCACAAGGAGGTAGGCTTCTCATCATCCCAGAAGGTGCCTCACATCTGCTCCCTTGAAAGCCAAGCTGGGTTTCCCCCAGCCACAGGACAGGAAAGGTGGGCTATAGGGAGAGGTGGAAATCAGGCAGAAGACTGAATATGTAAAAGGGCTTGTAAACAATCATGTTGCAGAAAGAGGTTTTCTATCCTCTCAAAGCACTCACTGCCCACTGGGAAAGTAGGTCCCTGGAAGGCAGAGGTCCTGCACAAAATCTTCCTACAAACAGACCCTGGCATGTTGGGTACCTGATAATAATTGTCAGCCTAGAAACGAGGGCCACATTCTTCCTCTGAGATCAAAATAGTTGACTAGAAGAACTTTCAAAGCACATATGTGGAGTTTTCCAAAGCCAAGTATATGCTGTCTTTCACACCAACAACCAGTTCTTGATTCTCTGCACAGGAACTGGGTGTCTAGCCATTCAGTTCTATTCTGATCCTCTCTACCTGGAGTTAGCATCAGATCAATACTCCCAGATCATCTGGAAGAGTCTCTACTTTTCCTTCTCTTCCTATTTCTGTGGGATCCCTTCTCATTAAGTCTTCAAGATATGATTATATAGGGTTGTCATGGGGACATGCAAGGGAGGAAGGGGCCCTGGATCTGAAACACATCATAGGAACCCCAATTCTTTCAAGCGTCTGAGAACTGGACTCATTAGCACTTGCCTTGAGCCCAGAGGAAACTTTTTAAGTGTGTGTGCATGCATGTGGATAGAAATATTTATAGCATGAGAGTGAGAGAGAAGAAAAAAAAAGTACATCTGGTATAATAAGAAATATATTTTGTCTATGTCCCAGGTTCTTGGCACAAGGTTTCTAAAACGTTGGGAATTCCCCAAGGATAGGAATGTCTCTTGTTATTCATACAGAGTTCCTTCTGAGCCCACCTGAGATTATTCTAAGGAGGTGAGGTGACTTAAGGTGGGACCTCTAGATCAACTCAGGTAGCCAGCATGCAGCTGGCCATCAGAGAGACCAAGATTTGACTGGCGGGTGGGAATTTTCAGCCCCACCCAACCTTAATATCCAGGCAGAGGAGAGAAATTGGAGATGGGGTTATAAAAACTCTTGAACAACAAGGTTCAGAGAGTTTCTGGATGGGTGAACAGGTGCCAGGACAGTAGCCCACAGAGGGCAGAAAAGCTCTGTGCCTCCCCCACACCTTGCCCTATGCCTCTCTTCCATTCACTTGTTCCTGCCCAGTGTTCTTCATAATAAATAAGTAGAAGTCAAACTCTCTCTCCTCACAGATGACATGATATTTTATATGGAAAATCCAAAAGACTCCACCCCCAAACTACTAGAACTCATACAGCAATTCAGTAATGTGGCAGGATACAAAATCAATTCACAGAAATCAGTTGCCTTTTTCTACACTAGCAATGAAAATATAGAAAGGGAAATTAGAGAATTGATTCCATTTACTATAGCACCAAGAACCATAAGAGACCTTGGAATAAACCTAACCAAAGAGGTAAAGGATCTGTATTCGAGGAACTACAGAACACTCATGAAAGAAATTGAAGAAGATACAAAAAGATGGAAAAGCATTCCATGCTCATGGGTCAGAAGAATAAATAAGTAAATATAAGTGTTTTCTTGAGTTCCATGAGCTGTTCTCAATTTGAACTCAGCTGGATAGAAGTGTGGGTAGCCCAGACACCCATTTTGCAGCTGGCATGATTTGTGGGTAGTCTTGTGGGACTGAGACCTTGACTTGTAGGATGTGATGCTAACTCCAGAGAACTGATTGTNGTAGAGAGGATCAGAATAGAACTGAAAAGCTGGATACCGAGTCCATGTTCAGAGAATCAGAGAACTGATTGTAGGTGTTAAAGAGCATGTACTTGGTCAAGAAATGGGCAGAAGACATGAACAGACATTTCTCCAAAGAAGACATCCAAATGGCCAACAGACACATGAGAAAGTGCTCAACATCACTCGGCATCAGAGAAATACAAATCAAAACCACAGCGAGATACCACCTTACACCAGTCAGAATGGCTAAAATCAACAAGTCAGGAAATGACAGATGTTGGCGAGGTTGCGGAGAAAGGGGAACCCTCCTACACTGTTGGTGGGAATGCAAACTGGTGCAGCCACTCTGGAAAACAGTATGGAGATTCCTCAAAAAGTTGAAAATGGAGCTACCCTACGACCCAGCAATCGCACTACTGGGTATTTATCCTAAAGACACAAAGGTAGTGTTCCTCAGGGGCACGTGCACCCGAATGTTTATAGCAGCAATGTCCACAATAGCCAAACTATGGAAAGAACCTAGATGTCCATCAACAGATGAATGGATAAAGAAGATGTGGTATATATATACAATGGAATATTATGCAGCTATCAAAAGAAACGAAATCTTGCCATTCGCAACGACATGGATGGAACTGGAGGGTATTATGCTGAGCGAAATAAGTCAATCAGAGAAAGACAATTATCATATGATCTCTCTGATATGAGGAACTTGAGGGGCAGGGTGGGGGGTTGTGGGGGGTAGGGAGGGAAAAATAATGAAACAAGATGGGATGGGGAAGGAGACAAACCATAAGAGACTTCTAATCTCATAAAACAAACTGAGGGTTACTGGGGGGTGGGAGGGTAGGGATAGGGTGGATGGGTTATGGACATTGGGGAGGGTTTGTGCTTTGGTGAATGCTGTGAAAGATGTAAGCCTGATGATTCANATACAGCAATTCAGTAATGTGGCAGGATACAAAATCAATTCACAGAAATCAGTTGCCTTTTTCTACACTAGCAATGAAAATATAGAAAGGGAAATTAGAGAATTGATTCCATTTACTATAGCACCAAGAACCATAAGAGACCTTGGAATAAACCTAACCAAAGAGGTAAAGGATCTGTATTCGAGGAACTACAGAACACTCATGAAAGAAATTGAAGAAGATACAAAAAGATGGAAAAGCATTCCATGCTCATGGGTCAGAAGAATAAATAAGTAAATATAAGTGTTTTCTTGAGTTCCATGAGCTGTTCTCAATTTGAACTCAGCTGGATAGAAGTGTGGGTAGCCCAGACACCCATTTTGCAGCTGGCATGATTTGTGGGTAGTCTTGTGGGACTGAGACCTTGACTTGTAGGATGTGATGCTAACTCCAGAGAACTGATTGTAGGTCTTAAAGAGCATGTACTTGGTGTCAGAAAACTCCATACATACCAGTTTTGAAAATTCTTTGAGTCAACTATTTTGATCTCAGATGAAGAAAGTGGGCCTCCTCCTTCCTCCTGCCCCTGACACTTTTTTCAGTGTCATCATCATGATCAACGTCATCACTATGATGACAGTATGACATCACGATTGAAATCATCACTAACTGTGGGTTGTTATGAGGGCCCTAAGCAAGCCACTGGCTGGCTTGTGTATGAACGTAACGTGCAGCATTTCTATGTATCAGAGATGAAGTGGTAGAGAAAGCATAAATTAAAAAGGAAAACATTTTAGAAATAAACGTGCTTTACAACACAACATTCTATAATGTGAATACTATTCATTTCATAATTAGAATCAGGAAGTACAAAACAGAGAACATAAGAAGGATGGGGAACGTAGAGCCAGAAGAATGGTCAAAATTCTGATATGAGAGGCCAGACTCTTTTGAAAAGCACAGGCAAGTCTTTGGATGGCTCTTCAGAAACTGAAATGGCTCTTCCATTTCTTCTCATATATTAAATCAGATTATACCTGACAGGCCTCCCAAAATGATAAGACTAATCTATAGAGAAAATACCCCAACTGTTTCCTCCTAGGAATAAGAAGAGGTAAACTGAATAGCAACTTTTTCTTCCTTCGGGTTATCTCAAGAACTGGAAATTCCTACCAAATCAAGAGTAAGTGAAAGAAAGGAAAACACAACAACAAACTGTAACTCAAAAGAAAATCTAATTAATTTATTTATTTTACTTTTCTATCCTACTATTCAGGCTGTATAGAAATCCTCACATTTACAGAATGTTGACCTCAGAGTTTAAATACCCTTAGGGAAAAGATTACCCAGATTCAGGTTTTCAGGACAGCAATTCAGCAATAGGAAGCTCTGGGAAAGAAAATTTGCTGAAGGCAATTTCCTTGATTTATCTGTGTCCTCCTGTCCGTATTTCCGCCCTGGTCTTCTGTTCTCTGATCTTCACGTTTAGAAGAGTCCATTTCTGTAAAGCAGAGATTTTTCCCACCTGTGAACTCCACTGTCCACACCACCAGCCTGCCTCTTGCCATACCTCTAGGGAGTCACTTGGTCAGAATATTTTAACCTTTTGGTTAGAAGGTAAATTGCACAGTCTGATTATAAATGGCTTAAGAGAAAAAAACCGAGTCTTATCCACTTCTGGGTCTCCCTCACATGACCCAGTTCAATGCCTTCCTCATAGTAGGTGTTCAAAAAGATTCGTTGAACAGTTAAGTGAGATAACAAGGTGATTTTTAGAACAAATGAAGTTGCAGACACTTCTGCAAGTGTAAGAATTAATTAGAAATAAGCTGTGCTTGAGAGAAATTTAGATGTCTCCAGTGACATCCTCCAAAGCAAGCATGTTTATTTATGAAGCCCCTGAACTCAATGTAATAAGTAGTAATCTGGTTACTATTTTCCTGGAAAACAACACCCTTTGAAAAAAACATTTGCCAAGTCATATATGTCATTGAAAATCATTTGCTTACTGTGGGATAAGGAATGTAGGCATCAGGAAGACAGACCTGTCTGTGACCTAACATGCAGTAAACATATTAGGTGTTTCTCTCTATATAAGAAAAATGTCAACAGCAGGACTGTACCATCAAAGACATGGGGAATGTCTGGTTTTACGTTAAAAAGGACTATTTGCATTATCTCCCAGAATTTCTAGAGCTTCAACCTTACACTACAGTGTTCAGATGTTATTTGGAGTTGGCTCTATTTTTTATCATGGTATCTTAGCCCTTCCTAGGTTCCTAGGTTGAGTTTTTTTATTTCATTAATGACACAAAAATTATTCAGTGCCTGCTGGGGGTAGAGTAGTGAATAAACACAACTGAGTCCAGGCCTCTTGATGGGAGAGAGACTCAGAGCCAGAGAACAAATAAACAAAGGTTGGGACAGGTGCTTTAGAAACAAAATGAAGTGGACTTATAGAATGCATGCTTTCCTCAAATAGCTATGTTGAGCCCTAATTCCAATGTGAGGAAGTCAGAGGAGTGGCCTTTAGCAGGTAGTTAGATGGAATGCAAAGAGACCTCCCAAATGAGATCAGTGCCATTATACAAAGAGACCAAATGTTAGCTCACTCTCTCTCTCCAGCACGTGAGAACACAACACAAAGGCAACTCAAAAGAGGGTCCTGATAGAAGCCAACCATGGTGGTACCATGATCTCAGACTTCCAGTGTTCAGAACTGTGAGCGATAAATATCTGTTGTGGATAAGCCACCCAGTCTATGGTATTTTGTCATAGCAGCCCTAACAAAGGCACCAGGTAAGGAGAATGGAGTTAGCTGGGGTAGTAGGGGAGGTTTTGAGACAGTACCCAGGGACTCAGGGAAGACCTCACTGAAAAGGTGATCTTCAGGAAGAGACTAGTAAGCAGTGGGGGAGAAAAGAAGTGGTTTTGGGGAAACAGACTTCCAGGTGGAGGGAGCAAGTGCAAAGGCCCTGAGGTGGGTGTGTGTTTGGTTGATGTATGCAGGGCATCAAGCTGGGGAGGGAGCACAGCAAGAAGAAGAGGTCTGGAGCAGATGTGGCAGAAACAAGGGCCAGGCAGATAAAGTCAGAGACCACCTCAAGGACTTCTGCTTGTCACGGGGTGAGACAGGAGCCCCTGGAAAGACCTGGGCCAAGGAGACTTGTGGCTGAACCTTCATCTTCTCTTATTGAGATCATGCTGACTGGTATATTGAGAACAGACATCACTAGCGGAGGTAAGGGCTAAAACACAAAGTTGGGCTAGGAGTCTCCACAATAACATAGGTGTGAGATGATGCTGGTTTAGACCAGGGTGGAAGCAATGGGGCTGACATGCAGTGGTAAGAGCCTGGATCTGTTTTGAAGGTCGAAATGCCAGATAAGATGTGGGTATGAAAACCAAGAGTTAAGGATGACCTGAGGCTTCTGATCTGAGCAAATGAAGACAATGGAGCTACCATTTATCCCACATGGAGACAGCTACTGTAGGTGCCAAGGGCAAGCTGCCCAAAACATCCCACTTTGTCATACGGATTATTTTATTTTATTAATTTGCTTTCAATTATCCAACATATAGTACCTCATTAATTTTTGATGTAGTGTTCAATGATTCATTAGTTGCATATAATACCCCATGCTAATCACATCACATGCCCTCCTTAATGCCCATTAGACTGATTTTATTTTATTTTTTTAAAAGATTTTATTTATTTATTTGACAGAGAGAAATTACAAGTAGGCAGAGAGGCAGGCAGAGAGGAGGAAGCGAGCTCCCTGCTGAGCAGGGAGCCTGATGCGGGGCTCAATCCCAGGACCCTGAGATCATGACCTGAGCTGAAGCAGAGGCTTTAACCCACTGAGCCACCCAGGCACCCCGTATACTGATTATATTTTAAATAAAATTTACTTAAAAAGGCCTGTGCAAGAAGGGTACTCAAGACCATCTTCTGTCCCCCTGAAAGCAGGAAATAAATTTCTCCCATGAAATGTACTCTCCCTGTACCAGGAGCTAAAGAGACATCCTGATCACCAGAAATAGGAAAATTTAGACCTAAGAAGGCTTTATTTAGATAAAACCTTTTTTGTTGAGAAACAACTACTTTTTACTAATTTCCCAGCACAGTCCAAATTCCTTTCAGAATTCCTTACTAATTAAAACTTCCAAACTTAAGGGTCTTTGAGCTAAGAAGCTTTGTCTTCTTTGTCTAAGAAGCTTAAAAACTATCTGTCTTGGTCATTTCTGTAGGTCTCAATGTCATTATTGGGCTGCAGTGTGCACTGAATAAAACTTTTTTTTCTCCTGTTAATCTGTCTCATCTAAGTTCAATGTTAGTCCAACTAGAAGACCTGAATGGGTAGAGAAGAATTTTTCTTTCTCCTCATTATGGAGGGGGCAAGTGTGAAAGGGAAAGAAGAGATGGTCTAGAACACACTGGGGTTAAGAGCCTACTGGGTGCCCCTGTGAGGACACCAGGGAGGAAGTTGGGTTGGTGCTGTTAGCTCCTAAATGGTGCTTTAAGCCAGGATACTGGGTCCTCCAACTCCTGAGACAAGGAATGGCTGCACAGACATGAAGAGACAGCAGAGGGAACCCAGGAGTCATGAGTGAGTTAGGAGGAAAACCTAATGAGAGGTATCTAGACACTAAATGAAGAAGGATTTAAGGAAGAGCAATCAACTCTACCAAATGCTCCTGAGAGACCCAGTAAGATAAGAGGGGAAAAAAATCAATCTCTGGAAAAGACAAAAATAATGTGATTCTACCCCTAGTGGGGAGTGGGGGGATAGGGCAGGTATTGGCAGGTAAGGGACACAAGATATCACTTTGGGTAATGGCAAAGTTCTGCTTCCTGAGGAGGAGGGGACTGAAGAGCTGAAAGCACACCTGGGAATTCACTGACTAGTACACTTAGGATCTGTGCATTGCACTGTACATAAAATTTTTACCTTGAAAGACACCCTAGTCAAAGAGCTGCACACACACAAAATAATAATAATAAAATAAAATAAAAAACAGTTCCTGGAGGGAAAAAAAAGAGCTGCATAAAACACACAGGTAAAGGTGACCACTGTCCACTATTCTACATTGAACTGAATTTAAAAAGAAGCTAGATCTATAGGAAGATGGATAGATGGCCAAATATGGGAGAAAGCAAGAATTATAAAGTGCTAAGTACAGAATCTAAGAGGTAAGGACATAGACTCTCCGTAAATTTAAATTTTTGGTATGTTTGAAAATTTTCATCAAAAAAACTGGGGAAAATTATGATTCATAGTATAGCACTCAGCAACCTGGGGGTTAGTGGTTTGCTCACCCAAGCCAGGCCAGGGTGAGTTTAACTGGGAATGCACATGAAAGTCTGGGCCCAGGGAGGTACCACTTGGAGGGGGAGGCACCACTGGGAGGAACATTGCTGCAAAGATCAGGAGGAAACCAGAGTCACTGGGGGGTGGGAGGTTAATGGGGACAAACTGAGGTTTGTCTGTACGCTAATGAGAACCTGCAGACACTATGATAATGTTAGAGGCAACAGGGAGGACTGTGAAAGCAAGGTTCTCAGCAGGCACCAGGAGAGGGAACCTGTTTCCTGGAGGGAGGGCTCTTCTCTAAGGGGAGCACTGACCCTGTGCCCATGACAAAAGGAGGGAAGCTAGAGCACGCATGCACAGGCTTTGAGGGTAGGATGTGCTCACTAAAGAATGTTGCTTTAAATACTGCAGGGAAATCTCTCAAAGGTTCTGCAAGAGATCTCATGTATAGCGAAGTGTCCTCATGGGACACATAGCAGATGGCTTTATATGAATCTGTTTTCTTTCCCTCAACTTCCACATGCATTCCCACTAAAACTCACCTGCCCAAGAACCACCTGGGAGTACCCCTTTCCCGACATTTATTTCTCTCATTTCTACCTTACAAAGAAAGGCATATTTCCTTTACCTCAACTTCTATCTTGGGACAGTGGCCCAGGAAGCAAAGGGTCAATTCAAAATGCTAGTATCTATGCATTAAAACTTGGGTGCCAAAAACTTTCAAATGATCTTTGGTGGGTTTTAATTTCTTTAATTCCTTGCTTTCAACAAGACTGAATGAGAAACTAATCAAACTGTCAGCTGATACATCCTGATAAAACTATATTATCTTTGGCACGTCATCTGGAAGAAGTTCAAGGAATTGATTAACATTGCTGTAACAAAATGTCTTTCATTATCAATGACACATTACTACATCTATTGTAAAAAGTCATAGAACTGATGGTGAAATCTGCATCAGTGTCTCATTTCTGATAATAAAAATAGTCATCTATGAGTACAGGAATTAATTTAAAACAAAGCTCCATCTTTGGTTGAGAGACAAATGTCACCTTGATGAATTAAGTACCAATAATCACTGTAAACCTAAGTCAATCTAGAAAAAAAAATTAACACATTGTCTAAAGGAATAATTTTTTATGTAAGTATTTATATTTAAGAGAAGCAAGACAGTGATTAATAAAAGACCTGCAAACACAATATATTATGTTAGGATAAAATTCTGTGTGAAAATTGGAATTGCAATGCCAGTGCAAAGAAGACAGGGACTGTGTGAAATATCTGGCAGTTAAAGAAGGCCTTGTTCATATATTTCTTAAGTGAATGATATGGATATCAAATTATTATGGCATTTAGATTCCATTTAAAATAGAGACTAACAGTTTTACTTTCAAATGTCAATATTTACCATTTGCTGGAAGAGACACCATTTGCAATTCATTAAATTTAGGTGAGAATTTTAGATGTCAAGTTAAAAATCTTTGAATGGAATGTAGCATTTCCAAACTTTTGCAGGGGTCACTGGAGCACTTAGTGTGGAGGCCTCTGGCTTAGGCAACTCCCTAGGATTCCAATTTGCGCATCTAGGGGCCCGGGGAGGGAGGCAGGAGCCCCTGAGCCCTGGGACCAGTTACTGTGGGTTACAGACACCTTACAGACAATGCAGACCTTAATCTTATTATTTGTCTTGCATGAAGTGCTTTCAAAATGTCCCCCAAATCACCCTATAGTGAAATACGATCATGTACTCAGTCCTGCATGATGAGTGAGAAACACCGCAAAGTGGGTGTTCTAGTTCACATACACAGGCACGTGTGCCTTGAGGAAGGACTGCCCTGGCTTTTCTCAGGGGCCCTCTGCTTCCCCAGCCTTTCAAGTACTGGGTACTGTGAAGCAAGAGCAGGGAAACCCACAGGGGAGGACTGCCACTGTCTCAACTTACCATCTGCAGCCAAATGTTGGTGGTTAAAACTTGGTTCTTCTCATCCTTCAAAGAAAAAGAAAGAACGTTTACAAAAGAGGGAGTGATACTATTATTCATGCAGGAATCAGACTGCTGGGACTGCTGGAGTGTGTGGAAATTAGGGGGCACCAAGCACTTCCAAATACATGCAAGCAGCATTTCCCCAGAGTTAAGCTTTTCTCTTTATCCTGAAATAATGCACATTTATTATAGAACACTTACAAAATATGAAGTATAAGGAAGAAAATTAAAACCCCACAGCCCCACCATCCAGAGATGACAACTGCTAATGATTTAGCTTATTTTCCTTTGTACCCTTTACAATACTTAATATAATTAAGAAAATAAAATTGGGTACAAATTCCAATTCTTTAAAGTCAAGTTTATTACCAGAATGTATACAGTTTTAAACAAATGCCAATATCTTGTGCTTCCCTCTCCCAAGAGGGGGAGAATGAACTATGGCAGCTGCCACACTGTATGCCAGTGGTGCTGCGTGGGTCACATTTCTGCCTGGACCCTGTGGATCTGCCTGCATTTTCTCTCATCTTCTGTCTACCAAGAAGCATACCTGCCCCTGAAACACACCTAAAAGGTAAATTCTGTCCTAATGAGCAAACCAAGTTTCCGAAAAGTAAGAAGACTCTCTGAAGGAGCTATTCCAACTTGGATCTTTCTGACTCAAAGCCCCCTTTCCCACATTTCCAAAGCACCTAAGGATGGGATCCAGCAGGGACTCAAGTCTGTGCTCTAACCAGAGCTTGGGATAGCGTACCAACCATGGCTTAGCCCCAGCACAGGACGTCTAAAGAAGATTCTAGGCAACATCAAGCTTCCCAACTGGGATGTAAGCAGCGCCTTATCACATCTGGCCAAGCCCATCATGGCCCAGCAAAAGCCAGTGTGTATAGACTAATGAGCAAATTTCATGTAATAGTTCTACTGTGATAGTGTTATTCAGAACTTAGCACCCAAGTCCCACCTAAAGGACTCAGTAAATTGGCAAGTGCCACTGTCTTCAGGAGAAAGTATTTAATAATGCCCCTGAGCAGATGTGCCTAGAAGCTGAGACTGAGAGCTCCTCCAACAGGATTTACCTGGCCCCGTTAACTGATGGCATACACAAAACCAGACCCAATGCCAGAAAGAACATGGCATCTGCTGGGGTGTGGTCAGAGGGCTGGAATGCAAATGAGAAATAAATGCTGTTTCTCATTAAAATAAAAATGTGTTGAACACGTAAGGGGTTGGCAAAGATTCTTTGATGCATCAATGCCCCTGGCTCAGCAGCTCACACTCTGAGCAACTGTGAGAGGTGAAATTGGCAGGCCGTAGATATGTGAATCCCAAAGAAAGAACAGAGCTGCTTGTAAGGGACAGGTGACAACATCCTAGTAGGGTCCCAGGTTGCAGCTCTGTCCAGGTTATAGCAAAAATGCATCCTATTTTCCAAAATAAAACATGGCAGTCTTTTTGGTGGAAAAAGTTACGTAGCTAACATTTCTCAGTATTCTGTACTGAGCAAATGGTCCCCGATAGAGCCATATATTTGCGCTGCAAGAGTACTCTAGTTCCGATTATATCTCTGATATATTTTTTAAGATTATTTATTTATTTATTTGACAGAGAGAGAGAGATCACAAGTAGGCAGAGAGGCAGGCAGAGAGAGAGGGGGAAGCAGGCTCTCTGCTGAGCAGGGAGCCCGATGTGGGACTCGATCCAGGATCCTGAGATCATTACCTGAGCTGAAGGCAGAGGCTTAACCACTGAGCCACCCAGGCGCACTGTAGCTCCAATATATTTGAAAGCATCAGTGAATTCTTTTAGGACATATATCCGTTGCATCAACTTATTAAGGAGTTGTTGTTTTTAATGGACTTAAAATTAGCCAGTGTTCCATTTGGGTGGCTTTCCTCCTTTTAATTGCATCTGTGTCTTCAGCTTCTGAGAAAAAGGCTTCTGTGGTTTGGGAGCTCAATTACTACCAATCTAATTAAAAGGCTTGCTTCTTTCCAACATTCTAACGGAAACCTCATTAGAGTGAAACGGAATTTCTGTGGTTTGTAGCAGCATGGGACTGAAGTGCAGGCATTTCAAACTGTAATCAACACTGAGCAGGAGCCAGTTACCACCAGACAGAACAACGATGCCAGGTAGGGGAGCCCTCTGTGGAGACTCTGGGGGGCCAGCCTGCAGATCAGCAAGGAGGCTGCTGTGTGTATTCCAGAGTGGGTCTCTTTCTCTTGCTTCCATTCCGGGGCCACTCGCTGGCTGTGTCTCTCAGCTTTCTCAGTCTGTACAGTGACAAGACATCCTATCTCTTTCCCACCCTCCTTCTCCATCACACACTGAATGTTTGTGTCCCCCTGAAATTCACATGTTCAAATCTAACCCCCTCTGTGATGGCATCTGGGGGTGGGACCTTCGGAAGGAGATTAGGTCATGAGAGCAGAGACTCCAGGAATGGGATGAGTGCCTCATAATAGAGACCCTAAAAAGCCCCCTCACCCCTTCTGCCCTGCGAAGACACAGTGAGAAAACAGCTGTCTACGAACCACGAAGCAGGTTCTCACTAGACACCAGATTGACTAGTGCACTATCTTGGATTTCCCAGCATCCACACCTGTGAGAAATAATTGTGTGCTGTTTAAGCCACCCACCCAGTCTGTGATATTTTTATTATAGGAGTCCAAGCTGATGAAGACAGTACCCCAACACACACTGACCTCTACTCAGCTCCATATGGGGCTCTCGGCCCTTATCCAGCTGCACTGCTCAAAGAATGAAGTCTAAGGTTCTCAGTGTAGTAAACAGCCTTATCTACAAGCCACAGTCCAGTCGAGTGTTCATTTATTCATTCATTCATTTACTCATTCAACAAATCTTCACAGAACACTTCCTGTCTCATTGCCATCTGGACATATACAGTAGGAATTGAACATCGTTCTTGAGCTCGTAGAATGTGGAATGTGAGTCAGGAGTGGGATTACACAACTCAACAATGATATAATTACAAAAGGAGACAGGAGGGAGCAGGGTGCCTTCAGAGAGGAAGACAGGGGTGGAGTCCCAAGGATGAGCCTTCATTTTGACACCTTATGATACTGGAAGACCAAAAGACATTGCTCCCTTATGACATCACCTGTATCGTTTGCCCTTCAAGACCTCATTTTCTTCACCCCCCCAGGGCCTGCCCTCTCCTTACCCTACTCCTTTCCCCTGCCCTGGACTGAGGCTGCCTCCTGGCTCACCAGGGGCTCCGGCATGGAGCCAGAAACTCAGGTGGACTTTGGCTTTGCAAAGGAAAATAAGGAGCACTGAGGAGAGACATAAGAGAAGCAGGTTACAGCCTATAACAGTCCAGTCCAGTCTACTTCAGAAAGCACCTGGCAATCAGCTCCTGGAGTTATAAACACAAAGGACAGCCGCCTGCCTGCAGAGGACACTGACACCCCTCAGTAGCCCCCCAAGGGTGCAGCTCAGTTGACCCAGGGCCTGTGCAGTCTACATGCCCAGGTCTGCTACACACCCTGGTGCCCATGCCAGCCTCTAGCCCTTCCTGCCACCCCCAGGATACCCACAGTGCCCTGCTTCTGGAACCGTCTGCAAGAGGGCCCAAGGCAGAACTTCAGCTTGCATTCAACAGTCATGCCTCAGGGTTTGCATTGTTGTACATGCAGAGGTGATGTGGAGAACTGGGCATGGAGTCCAAGCCTTTGGTTTAGAAAGTTGGCAGATGGAGCTGTGGTTTCCAGATGCCTCTCTGGCCTCAGGCATTTGGATGTTCCTGGCAGTGTATGCAGGAGCTCCACTCCTATCACCCAGAATCTACTTATTCAACCCAGGAGGAAAACTTCCTTCCCTCTCATCTAAACATTCTCCACTGACAGCAAAGCCACCAGCCTCCTGCACTGCCCTGGAGCTTATTTAAATCCTGAATCAGCTGATGAAGCTGCTTTCAATAGTCTCTTTCCTCATGAGCTGGATAGCACACTGGTCAAACACTGGGATTCCTGTGGCGAGGCGGAATGACATCTCCAAACCCAAGCCCCAAAACCTTGGCCCAAGGATCTCTGAATAAATAACCAGCAAGCAGCACAGAATCTGAACATGGATTTCAGTGATTCCAGATCCTTGGACTGCCACCTGGCCATTCCTGTCCTGACCCAGCCCAGCAGGACAGCATGGAGGGGCAGACCCCATACCAGCAGAAGACCCTCCAGGCTCCAGTCTCAGCCCTCCAATCTCAGACACTCAGTTTCTGTGGGTTTGGATTTTCTCTCCTAGGAAATAAGGAGATAACAGTTGCCCTGAAAACCTCATAGAGTGGGAGAAGCAAGGAGAGCATCTTACAAGCTGTGATATGTGACTGAGTGCCAGTGGCTGTCCCTGCATGGCTGCTCTCACCACACAGCTCTCCTGCAAGACCCATACTCTTTCCTGACCCTGGGATGACACAGGAGGAGACAGGACCCATGGTTGCCATGGAATCACAGGAGGCCCTTGTGGCAAAGCAATCCTGAAGCCAACTGGTCTAATACCTTGTTGGTTTTTGCTTTTGTTTTTTTTTTGTTTGTTTGTTTGGTTGGTTGGTTTTATTCTGAGCACTTCAGGATATTATTCAGCCTTAAAAAATAAGGAAATTCTGATATTTGTAAGAGCACAGATGAACCGGGAGGGCACTATTCACAGTGAAATAAGCCAGACACAGAAAAATAAATACTACATGATTCCACTTATATGAGGAATCTACAAATACTTCAGCTTACAGAAGCACAGATTGGAATGGTGGCTGCCAGGGGAATGGGAGGTCTTAGGCCAGGGGAACCAAGGTTCAGCTCTGTAAGATAAACAATTCCTAGAGATCTCCGGTGAGACATGGAGGCTACACTTACCAATACTACGTTATATACTTAAAAATCTGGGTGTGGTGCATAAACAATGAATCTTGGATCACTGAAAAAAAATTTAAAAAAATTTTAAAAAATCAGTTAAAAGGATAGAGCTTATGTTATCACAGAAATTAAGTAAATAAATAAATTGTTGTATGTCATTCATACTTCAATAAAGGGAGTGTTTTTTTTTAAAGTACACTTTGATTAAAGCAGCTATGCTTTTTGAAACAATCTCCCAGAATAATCATGTATCTGTTTTGAGTACACCAGTTGTGATGATGTGTAATGTTCTATCTTATATTTCATATAGCAATTATTCTTCTGGAAGTTTACAGCAACATTATTCAACATTATTTTGCAGAGGTCCCAACACTTTTTGTTTGCTTTTGTATAGAAGCTGAGAAAAAGTAGATAACAATACATCTCACCATGTCTAAATTCTTGTTTGCAGAGAAAATTACTGTATAACATAAATTCCTATTTGTGTTGTTTCTGTAGTTTATACCAAGGATTACTTCTTTTACCTAATTTAACTTTACACCAACCATATTTTTGTCCTAGTTTTACAGAATGATAAACGGATAGTCTGCAATTTTCCCTAAGTCAGCAAGATAGTAGATCTGACAAACATGCACACATACATACTCACACAAACCTCATACCCAGAATAAGAAATAAGCTCCTAAAGATGCGGAGAAAGGGGACCCTCTTACACTCTTGGTGGGAATGCAAGTTGGTGCAGCCACTTTGGAAAACAGTGTGGAGNACTCCTAAAGATGTGGAGAAAGGGGAACCCTCTTACACTCTTGGTGGGAATGCAAGTTGGTGCAGCCACTTTGGAAAACAGTGTGGAGATTCCTCAAAAAATTAAAAATAGAGCTGCCCTATGACCCTGCAATTGCCCTACTGGGTATTTACCCCAAAGATACAGATACAGTGAAAAGAAGGGCCATGTACACCCCAATGTTCATAGCAGTAATGTCCACAATCGCCAAACTGTGGAAAGAGCTGAGATGTCCTTCAACAGACAAGTGGATAAAGAAAATGTGGTCCATATATACAATGAAATATTATGCAGCCATCAGAAAGGATGAATACCCAACTTTTGTATCCACATGGACGGGGCTGGAGGAGATTATGTTGAGTGAAATAAGTCAAGTGGAGAAAGTCAATTATCATATGGTTTCACTTACTTGTGAAACATAAGGAATAAAATGGAGGATNTATGTTGAGTGAAATAAGTCAAGTGGAGAAAGTCAACTATCATATGGTTTCACTTACTTGTGAAACATAAGGAATAAAATGGAGGATGTTACGAGAAGGAAAGGAAAAGTGAAAAATTGGAAGGGGAGATGAAAGATGGGAGACTGTGGATTCTGAGAAACAAACTGAGGGTTATGAAGGAGAGAGGGGAGGCGGTTCCATGGTGTAATGGTGAGCACTCTGGACTCTGAAGGAGAGAGGGGTGGGGGGATGGGTGAGCTGGTGGTGGGTATTAAGGAAGGGACGTATTGCATGGAGCACTGGGTGTGGTGCATAAACAATGAATCTTGGATCACTGAAAAAATAAAATAAAAAAATCATAAAGGGAAAAAAAAGAAATAAAAATCATTGTAAACAGATTGTAACAGATTGTAAACAGTAAAAAAACTGTAAACAAANCATAAAGGGAAAAAAAAATAAAAATCATTGTAAACAGATTGTAACAGATTGTAAACAGTAAAAAAACTGTAAACAAACAGTAAACTGTAAACAGATTGTAAACAGATACAATGTGTAAGCACATTGTAAAATAAAAAGAAATAAACTCCTACAAATCAATAATAGGGCAGACAATCCAACAGAAAAGTGTGCAAAAGATGAACAAGCACATGATTTCCACCACAGAGAATATCAGTAATGACATCTGCAAATACCATAGCTAAATCCTCAGTAAACATTTGCATTCTTCCATAGGTCATTTGTGTACACGCGCATGCATACACTTTTTTTTAATAATACTTGTCAAAATTATTTATTTAGCTCAATAATTAATGAACAATCTAATAAAATGCTGCAATGAGTTTTATGGAGAATTCAAAGGTCCACACATATCTAGGCAGTAAGGGACACTGAAATAGATTTGGTTCCATAGATTTCAAAACTGACTTCTTGATGTGAGGTGGAGGGAGGAAGAATATTAATTCTACTTCTTCCAGGACTCAGTCATTTGCATATCTATAGACAAGAATAATTTATATTGCTATAAATGATCTGCAATTTATAGAATTAGAAATAGCTCAAATACAAGAATGGCCTGGGGACCCCATAGAATCAGATAACCCCAAAGGTTGAGCTAGACAAGATAGAATTTTCCACTGAAGTTCATCTCTTTGGTCCATCTGAAGATCTTTCACAATTTTTTCCTACAATACTTCGCTCTGGCAATTCTAATACTTTGTGGTTGGTGGGTCATGATCTGAGGTATCCTTTTAATAGTCTGTAATCAAGGTTATTGAATTATTTCCCCCATCAGAGAGAATACTAACATGTCCACATAGGTGAATATGATTAAAGTAGCTTACTATCTGTAAGTAGCCTTGGTGTTCCTGATTTTCTTTTTTTTTTTTTTTTTAAAGATTTTATTTATTTATTTGACACAGAGAGAGAGATTACAAGTAGGCAGAAAGGCAGGCAGAGAGACAGGGAGAGGAGGAAGCAGGCTCCCTGCTGAGCAGAGAGCCCGATGCGGGCCTCGATCCCAGGACACTGAGATCATGACCTGAGCCGAAAGCAGAGGCTTTAACCCACTGAGCCACCCAGGCGCCCTGTTCCTGATTTTCTTAAGATTATTAGTATTTCTGGAGAATCTACCATATGTCAAATAGTGTATTATATTTTATAATTTAATCCTCCATTGACTTTTACTTCCACTTCAACTGAGATACACACTCCCATGGCTATAACTTAACTCTTCAATAACTGAGACCTACTCTCAGGCATACACTTTTTTTTTTAACACATTCAGTCTGTGACAACAACCCAGCAAAGTCGGTACCATTATTATTCTTGTTTAATAATGGGGATTATGGGAGAGCTCCCAAATTTAACCTAGTATGTCTCTGTTCTGCTCAAATGTTTTCTGGTGAGCATATAACTACCTTTATAATCAAGAGGGAAGGGGTGCATAAAAATATCAACTGTGAAACAAAAGAAGCTCCTGGCCCTATGTCACGCAGCTCAGTGTGGAAGCTGAGATCTGCCCCCTTACCTGTTTATCCCAACACCTCTGTTTGAGCTACCATGAAACTCTGCTCCCAATGTCAGAACAGTGAGCACCTTGGTGATGTTAATGAAAGGTGGTTCCCTTTGGTATTTGGTACAGGAGTTCTCGAGGTATGGTCTGGGAACCTCTGAGGTTCTGAGATGCTTTACAGGATCAGTGAAAAACTTTTCATAATTGTTAGAAGCTATTAGGCTGTTTCCCCCTCATTTCCTTATGAGCACTGAGCAGAGCTTTGCAGAGAGCCCATGACATATGATGTCAGCAGCAGAATGAATACAGAAGCAGATAAGAGAATCCAGCTGTCTTCTATTAAGTTTGGCATTAAAGAGATTTGCAAAATATAAAACAGTGCCACCCTTCTCACTAAAATTGTTTTGCTTGGATAAATATAGTTACTTTTCAGAAAAATCCTGGTTACGTTAACATGGCATGGGTTTATTATAATTTTAAATTAATTAATGAACTTAAACTGTTTTCTTAATTTTCATTTCTAACATGGTAAATTTTGATAGATATAACCCACGTAAAAACAAATTGGGGGGAATTCCCAATAATTTTTATGAGAGTAAAGAAGTCCTAAAGCTTAAAAATTTGAGAACAACTGGTAAATGGCTCACATTCATTAAGACCTTCTGTTTCTCGTACCTAAGCCCTCTCAGGGTACAGAGCCCTACTGTATCTCTGTTCTTTTGGGGTTGCTCATGGTCTGTGACATGGGAGTACAACTGAAAAGTCTACACATCACAGGCAGACCTAGCTGTGTTACTAAAAACCTGTGTAGTCTTGCAGTGGTCACTGAGCTTTTCTGAGACTCGGTTTCCTATACACATAAATAGGAAACTGCCATCTCTTCAGCAAGTTGCAAGGATTAAGTGAGTAGCACACAAAAAGTGCCTAAAACAGTAGAGTTTTCTACCTTTCTTACTTTTTTAATTTTTATTTTTTAAAAAATTTATTTATTTATTTGTCAGAGAGCGAGAGAGAGAGGCAGACAGAGGGAGAAACAGGCTCCCTGATGAGCAAGGAGCCCAAAGCAGGACTCGATCCCAGGACCCCAGGATCATGATCTGAGCTGAAGGCAGCCACTTAACTGACTGGGCCACCCAGGCGTCCTTCTTTCTTTCTTTTCTTTCTTTCTTTCTTTCTTTCTTTCTTTCTTTCTTTCTTTCTTTCTTTCTTTCTTTTTTTTCTTTCTTTCTTTCTCTCTTTCTTTCTCTCTTTCTCTCTCTCTCTCTCTCTCTTTCATTCTTTCTTTCTTTTGTTCTTTCTTTCGTTCTTTCTTTCTTTCGTTCTTTCTTTTCTTTCTTTTCTTTCGTTCTTTCTTTCTTTCCTTCTTTCTTTCTTTCCTTCTTTCTTTCTTTCTTTCGTTCTTTCTTTCTTTCCTTCTTTCTTTCTTTCCTTCTTTCTTTCTTTCTTTTTTAAAGAGTTTATTTGAGAGAGAGAGAGAACATAAGCGAGGAGGAGGGGCAGAGGCAGAGGGAGAAGCAGCTCCCCACTGAGCAAGGNTTCTTTTCTTTCGTTCTTTCGTTCGTTCTTTCGTTCTTTCTTTCTTTCGTTCTTTCTTTCTTTCCTTCTTTCTTTCTTTCCTTCTTTCTTTCTTTCTTTCCTTCTTTCTTTCTTTCGTTCTTTCGTTCTTTCTTTCTTTCTTTCTTTTTTAAAGAGTTTCTTTATTTGAGAGAGAGAGAGAACATAAGCGAGGAGGAGGGGCAGAGGCAGAGGGAGAAGCAGCTCCCCACTGAGCAAGGAGCCCAAAGCTGGACTTGATCCCTGGATGCTGGGATCATGACCTGAGCCAAAGGCAGATGTTTAACAGACTGAGCCACCCAGGTGTCCCAAGTTTTCCACCTTTCAATAATCAGAAACAAGTTCCTCTAAAACAAAGTACTGGGGAGATTTAGAAGTTTGACCCACAGAGACAAATTCTCCTCTCTACCCCCGAATGTCTACCTCTGCAGGTGGCAACACAATTGCATTTGTTTTATTCTCATTGAAATCTGGGNGCTCCCCACTGAGCAAGGAGCCCAAAGCTGGACTTGATCCCTGGATGCTGGGATCATGACCTGAGCCAAAGGCAGATGTTTAACAGACTGAGCCACCCAGGTGTCCCAAGTTTTCCACCTTTCAATAATCAGAAACAAGTTCCTCTAAAACAAAGTACTGGGGAGATTTAGAAGTTTGACCCACAGAGACAAATTCTCCTCTCTACCCCCGAATGTCTACCTCTGCAGGTGGCAACACAATTGCATTTGTTTTATTCTCATTGAAATCTGGGCCTAGAAAGTAAATATCTGAACATCAACATTTAATTTTCCTAATGGGTTAAGGGTATTATGATATATGTATGTGCAGATATGAATCTTTTAAAAAAATGTGTACAACACAGTTTCAAGTGCTGGATACTTGTGTCCCTCCACCAGCTACCCAGCTTCTCAATGGGCTTNTCCTCTCTACCCCTGAATGTCTACCTCTGCAGGTGGCAACACAATTGCATTTGTTTTATTCTCATTGAAATCTGGGCCTAGAAAGTAAATATCTGAACATCAACATTTAATTTTCCTAATGGGTTAAGGGTATTATGATATATGTATGTGCAGATATGAATCTTTTAAAAAAATGTGTACAACACAGTTTCAAGTGCTGGATACTTGTGTCCCTCCACCAGCTACCCAGCTTCTCAATGGGCTTGGCCCAGGAACCTCACTATTTTCCTACTGAGGTTCTGGAACTCTTTAACAATCACTGACCTGTTTAGAGATATATACTTATTTCTAACAGTATTGTTAAGTACTAATAAAGGAAATGTGTTATGCTGTGGTCATTTAAAACACAGCACTGTGAAGAGCCTGATACTGTAGACAGTGCTCCAAAGAACTCCACCAAAGCAAACTGTGGTCCTTGGAAAACTGCCTCTAGAATTCCCCAACGTGATTTTGAACCCTTTTATCCTAGTTTTACCTACCAAAGTTAATCCTGCATAGCACTAGAACACTGTTTTCAGGAACAATGCAGAGAAAGACTTGAAGAAATCTGTAAAATCAGGCCAGAGTATTATTTCAACAGGTCAGTGTATAATTCCTTACTGACTTAAGCCCATGTAAGGCACATCATAACCAGGGGTGCAAAACTGGCCCATCAAGCTGACTCCTTGGAAAGTCTGCATGCCAGGTGAACTAAGGGCAAGTGTGTCTCCTGAGCTTAGGTCCTTGATTTGGCCAGTGCCAACTGATTTCTTTCCCCTATAAAACTCACTGCCCAGGGTGGGGGGTCAGGGGGGTAGGGAGGGAAAAATAATGAAACAAGATGGGATGGGGAAGGAGACAAACCATAAGAGACTCCTAATCTCACAAAACAAACTGAGGGTTACTGGGGGGTGGGAGGGTAGGGATAGGGTGGATGGGTTATGGACATTGGGGAGGGTTTGTGCTTTGGTGAATGCTGTGAAAGATGTAAGCCTGATGATTCACAGACCTGTACCCCTTGGGCAAAGAATAAAAATTAAAAAAATAAAAAATAAATAAAAAAAATAAAGAAGGGGAAAGTTTTGTAAAAAAACAAAACAAAACAAAACAAACAAACAAACAAAAAACCCACTGCCCAGTTCAATACTGAANTAAAAAAAATAAAGAAGGGGAAAGTTTTGTAACAAAACAAAACAAAACAAAACAAACAAACAAACAAAAAACCCACTGCCCAGTTCAATACTGAAGGGGCTGGGGCTTATTGCCAAGCCACTCCAGCTGCTTGTGTGTGCAGTTATGAGAGGGATTCCCTGGGGAAGTAACCTGCCCTGACGTTGTATGGTTCCTGCTGGGTGGACCCCATTCCTAGCACTGCCCAGGTTCCCCAAGCAGAGGGGGTGATTTCAAGAGTGCACTTTTAACTAGGACTGAAAGGCTTTCTTTCCACTTCTGCAAGAGGAAGGGCCTTCCCATCTCCCCCAAAAGACCCAAATTTGGAGGAACAAAGGTGGGAAAGGTGATCATGAGAGTGGAACCTAACCGAAAAGACACTGCTCCTTGAGTTAACAGAGCTGAGAAGTGGAGGACATGGTGGCAGGAATGGGGGAGATTATGGAAGAGAGGAGGAGAGGAAGAAGTGCTTCAGTGGCACTGGGTGACCCAGGAATCAACCTTTATTTCAACTCTTCTTGAATAGACACAGTAAATTTCCCTTTACACTTAACCATCATCCTAACTGAATCAGTGTCCAAGCATTGCCTTCACTACCACACATGCAGTGCACATAACACATTATCTTTGACTGGGTGAAGAGCAAACAATCACATCCACCACCAGACCCCCACAAATGCCTGAGAAATTACAGAAATGTGTGGAGCATCAACACCAGGCTTTTTCAATGAACTCTGGCAGGAACTGACTGTGGTGTGTCTCATTATGATTGAGATCCTCTAAGGACATCAGTGAGAGATACAGGGATCCCAACAGAAGACTCCATGAGTAACCGATGCAAAGGTGGGTTCAAAAGGCCAAAAAGGAGGGGATGAAGGGAAGGTAGGAGTAAGATATAAAAGCAATAGCATTTTCTTTCTTTTTTTGTTATTTGGCATTTCTAATATTTCTACAAGTAATATAGATTAATTGGTTTAATAAATTAAGGAAAAATAAACAGAACCACAAATAAGGAAAAATGATAGGAAAAAACAGTTCACCACCACTACAACCCAGAAAGTTAAAAATTATGAGTAGACATATTATAGATAAGGCCTGCGCAAGATGAAAAAAAAATTGGAATGACAGTTGCATAAATAAAATATGGCAATAAAGAACAAATGGATAGATACATTTTTAAAAATAGCAAATACAAGGAAGAAAGGAAGGCAAGCATATAGGCACCACTAAAATATAAAATATAGTCTGGAAAAAAACCCAAACAAGGAGGGCATGCTTCCTATGAGTTCTTTAATACTATATAACTTAATAAAACCTTGGATCAAATTAAACATGATTTCAAAGACAAGATTATAAAATAACTAAATGAAATGAAAGGGAAACTGCAGAGTTAAATAAATAAACTGAGAACCAAAACAACATGATTACATAGCTAACAAATTAGACACAGAAAGGGAGAAAACAGGCCCAGCTAAAAATTGAGTTACTGGCATGAAAGCAAGGCATGAGATAATCACAGTTTGTGCAAAGGAAAAACACAAAGAGATTAAGTCAATTAAGGCGAAGATGGAGGTGACACAGGAAGACAGAAGGAGGACTGAAATGGAGAGCAGACACATGAGAAAATTGCGTGCACAGGAGACATACTTCTGGTTCTGGCAAAACAGTAGATTCCATAACCTGAACACCATCGACCAAAAAAACACCTAGAAATGCTGGAAGAAATCAAACAAAAAAATCTTTAAATGCAAACCTAAGCTCATAAAAAAAGGTACAAGAAATCCCTCGAAACAAAAATCCAAGAGAAAACTAAAAAGAACATCGTGAGGGCATAAGTTGATGCTGCCAGAGGCTTGGGGGTGGAACAGTGATGGCTAGTTATATTCACAGAGAGAGTTATATTCACAGTGCCTCGGTGGGACTGAGGTCAAAGCTTTGACTCCACAGATGGAGGGAAACCAAACCAAACCCCCACACTACATCCATCCACATCACAGAGGCCACGATCCTGTGGACACCCCATACTTCTATGGATTTTTATCTCCAGAAGCACTCCCCCCCCATAATTCTCGTGGAAAATATGCCAAAAAAGATCACCTTATCATTCTGATATGAGGATGGAGGGAGCAACTCTAGGGAAACAGGCCACCCAGAGACTTCTCCTTAGCAAAGTCCTATTCTCCAGACTTTATCAGATTTATTCCTGCTGGGGAGAGGGCATCCCACCCACACCAGTACCCTGTCATCTTTCTGTCTCACTGGAGTGTGGAAGGAAGAGCTATACCACCAGGAAATAAACAGGAGCACAGGCCCACCTAAAGACAGATTTTATTGTAAGATTATAGAATGCATCCTCTTCCCCACACTTCACCACACCACAACACTCCAGTGGATACCAGTGGGTATGGCTGAAAGAGCCTGAAGACTCCCTGAGCAAGACTGCCAAGGGCAGGCCAAGGTCAAGCAAGGGGACAAAAATAAGGACACTGCAGGAATGTGAAGCCTCTGGGCGCCTGGGTGGCTCAGTGGGTTAAAGCCTCTGCTTTCGGCTCAGGTCATGATCTCAGGGTCCTGGGATCAAGGCCTACATCGGGCTCCCTGCTCAGCAGGGAGCCTGCTTCCCCTTCTCTCTGTCTGCCTGCCTCTCTGCCTCCTTGTGATCTCTCTCCCTCTGTGAAATAAATAAAAAAAAATAAAATCTAAAAAAAAAGGAATGTGAAGCCTCTGGCACCTAAAGCTACAGCAAACAGTAATGCCTAACCACTAGCCGAACTAACATAAATTCTCACACTAAGATGTATTTGCCTCAACTCCTATTAACTTATAGGTCATTTTTGACTTATGATGGAAAAATCACAAGGCAACTAAAAGACAAAAAAAATAATAATCTGAAGAGATGAAGCAAGCATCAGGATGAGACTCTAACATCAAATCTAAAATGCCATTCAAATGAAAACACATGTATTTTCCTAAAATGTTAAAATGTGAAAAAAATCTTAGAATCAATAGACTATGTTGTAAAATGTATTTTTTACACCTTCTTTAACTTTATAAAAGTTAAAGAAGGCATAAGAATTAGCAGAGACTTCTAACCTCCTTTGTTCCAGTGTTCAAAAAACAAGTGGGGCAAAGAGCCTAAACAGGGGTTTCTTTCAGAATCAACATTGAGATTTTTACACATCATCTGAAAGGCAGAGAAATTTCTAAGTTTGCAGATATTCCCAAACTCATTCAAACAGAGAAGGCTAATGGGAATAACCATAGGAATATGTTGCTAAACCTTAGGAACTAGAAAAACAATGAATTTTATTGTGGTGGTTTCAGAACACTACCAACTACAATTCAGGAAAAGAAGTTGAGAGTCCTTGTCACCATTTCCAAATAGCATGTTACCTAGCACACCTTAATCAAAAAGGAGAGAAGAAGCAAAATGGGAGTACTTCCCTCTTCTGAATATTTCAACAAAATATTTCAACAGAAAAAGAAAAGGTGGGCATTTAAAGCAATCAAAGATCTAGTGAGGGAGAGGCCAGATGGTGGGGACTTCTGTAAAAAGATAAGCCAGTATCTACCCTGGACCCCTTCAGAAGAGTCAGAGGTCAGGTGGTAGCTGAGGGTGGGTATGGGTGCAGCCTATGCAATGGGTCCCCAACACATGCATGGGGAGTGAGAACCTCTGAAGTAGTCTAACGGTCCTTCCCACAGCAGCTGACCCAAAGTGTCTTCCTCTTCTACCTAATTATGGGATCAAATGCCCACCCCTGGTGATGTACTTTTATTAAGAACTTGCTCTCTGTAGTACAGATACCTGAGGGAGAAGCAGGAGCACTATATGGCAAAACTTCATTTCTACAGAAGCTCCACAGGTCCCACCCTGACCTAAAGGTGGCCCAACATGGTCCAACATGTCCGTTCTGAGTTTTTGATGTTCTCATGCATGCTGCTACCTAGGCAGCCCCCAGTGCCAACTCCAAACATAGCAACACAGTAGCAGGGAAGTCTGCATCTTGGGTTTCCAAGATGACCCCAAGATGAAACCAGGCTGGGGTCATCTTGGAAACCCAAGGGCTAAAGTGTATGACTCAAATGATGTACATCAACAAAGAGAAAACACTATGATGCCCTCTCATGGATACCCAGTTCATGTTGTTATCACAAGGATTTTAAGAAATCCCGAAGAACCTGACTACATTTGTGGTTCCCAAATGGAATTATAGGATCCTTTTTGTTCTTCTATATAAGCTATAAATAATGAGTCTTCTACGGATCTTTAGGCTCTAATCCTTTTCTAACAGACTTGTAGAAAGCTAATAGATGACCAGTACCCAGAAATAACTTGGGAATTCATTCTAACTAATCATCACACAGTTCTAACACTGAGCAAGGAAAATGCTACACCTTTCCCTTTCCCAGCACAGAAGTCCATTTCCTATCTAATACAGAGCATATTCGGATGCCCTATTCTACATGGAACAATGAGGACCTAAATAAGCCAAATTCAGACTATTCACAGACCTCATTTCTTCTTCTGGAAAGTAGAATGAAGTGATTCATGCCATAAAGCACACTATACCAATTACCAAGAAAAATGTTCCTATCACAAAATCAGGAACAGAATGACTTTGGAACTTTCTTGTGATTCCGGTGATTAACTAGTTTGCATAAAGTTCCAAAGAATGCCCTTCCTTAATAAATGACCTTTCGTTACATGTCAGCCACTTAATATTTCAGGGAAATTTTTTTCATTATAAACCCTGAATTCACTAGGAAGAAAATGTTCAGTGCAGGGGAGGCCTGCGCTGAAATCTACAACAATTGCACCTGAATCTCTCTTCCACAACTTCCTTAATCCCTATCTATCTCCTAACCCCTCTCTATCTAAAATCATGCCTTCACCAGTAGATCAAAATGAACCAGCACCATTTTTTATATTCATTATAATCTATAACAACAATCAGTTTCTCTTCAGTTTAACAAGGAGATGCACTGCCCTAACTTGGATTCCATAAACAGATTGTTATAAAGGATTATGTTATGAAATAAGGAGAGATTCCCAGAGAAGGAAGTGTCCCCTTGATATTTCTTAAGAACTTTCACCAACTTCCACAGTGAGTTGCTCTCTATCTTCTTCCTAGCTCCTAAAGACACTTCCTAACCTCCCCTGACCAAACACATGCTGCAGCACTTACTTCCCCCTTTGCCCCCAGTAGGACCTTCCCAAGATGCCACCTAACTTATTTTGCCAGAAGTTTAAATGTACCCCTCTGTTCTTATGTGTCCCCACAGTCTCCGACAGTAGTCAGCTCCCTCAGAAAGGCACAGGGAAATGATGGTTAAGAGGATCAGAACACACCTCCTCTTCTGGCTCTTGCAAACTGAATAAACACACTAATAAGAATGAAAATTTTGTCCAATTAACTCACAAATGAAAAGGAAAATAATAATACTACAAAGATTATGGATATGTATTGCTGATTTGGAAGAGGGGTAAAAGGACACATCTCAAAATATACAAGTGGGGAAAAAAGTGACAGATTGCCATTGAATACGTTTGGCTTCTCTCATTTTATTGGATTAATTCTAACATCAAATTTATAAGTAATGAACAAAACTTTGAGAAACTGCTACATTTCCACATCCTGCACTTGTCCTCCTCTGGGTATGGGTTCAGGGATAGATAGGAAATGATCCTGAGAAACCGAAAGAATGACTGGCTTCCACAACTGTGGACCATTTTCTTAAATCTGTACTAATGCAAAGGTGTATGTATATAAAATAAATCAAATCACCTGTTAAGTATTTTAAAATGGTAAGACTCAGGATCTGATGATGGTATGGCATGATGGAAACTGGTAGTTTCCAATACTGTGAGTGAATGTGTAAAGTGCTACATACTTTCTTCAAAGCAACCTTTAAATTTGTCTTTATGTAAAGGAACTTAAAAAAATACTATTGAACTTTACGACTAATTCCACATCTAAGAAATGACCTTAAATAGTCTGACTAGAATCAGAATTAATAAGGAAGTCCAAAGGTACTGATTACTTATAGTACTCACAATATTACAAGCCAATTAACTGCCCAATAATAAATTGTAGCATATCCATTAAGGGGAATACTATGTAATTACTAAAATGTTTCTTTAAAAAATATAATCATCTGAAAAACACATTAGAATGTGTTTTGGGAGAAAAGCATCCCATAAAATTTTACTTATAGTATTATCCATTGTTTAAATTCTATTCTGTGATCCTCCTATTTCTCACCCCCTGCTTACTCATTACATTACATAATGAGAAAAGGGTCAATTCACCAAGAAGACATAGCAATCCTATATGTGTGTGCACGAAACAAGAGAACTTCAAAACACACAGAACAACAACAACAACAAAAAAAAAACTGAAAAAAAATTAAAGGAGAAATAGAAACATCTACTATGGTTGGAGCTCTCCATACTTCTCTCTTAGTACTCAAAAGAAGAAACAGAAAGAAAATCAGCAGGCTTACAGAAGAACTTATCAAAACACCTACCAAAAGGATATAATGACATTTATACAACACTTCACCCAACAACATCAGAATACTCTCTTTTCAAGTGCCCACTGAACACATACCATGATAGAATATATTGTGAGCCATGAACAAACCTTAACGAATTTAATATAATTGAAATCACACAAAGTGTGTGTTCTCCAGCCACAATGAAATTAAACTAGAAATATATATCAGTAGGACAAGAAAATATTCAAAGGCTAAAGCACTGAAAAACATGTTTGTAAATAATGTGTGGCTCAAAAAGGAATACACAAGAGAAATATTTAAAAATACACTGAAAATAAAAACATAACATTAAAATTTGTAGAAGTGAAATAAAGCAGTGCTGAGAGGGGAGTTTATAGCACTTGAATGCATACATGAAAAAAGAAGAAAAGTCTCAAATTATTGGTCTAACTTACCATCTGAAGAATCTATAGAAAAGAAGAGCCAAAATGCCCAAAGCAAAAATAATAAAAAATAAAGAGCAGAAACTAATACAATTTAAAATAGAGAAAAATCAATAAAATAATGAGATAATTATTTTAAAAGACCAATAAAATGAATAAACCTTTAGCAAGACCAACAAAGAAAAGAGAAGATACAAATAACTAAATCAAGAATAAAATGGGATATAAAAATAGATCCTGCAGACAACCAATAGACAATAAGATGGTACAATACAAAAAGCTCAATGCATATAATTTTGAAAATTTAGACAAAATAAACCAATCCCCCTAAAAAGAAAAAGAAACTATCACAATGCATCCCATATGAAATAAATAATTTAAAAACCCTATAACTAAAAAAGAAACTCAATTTTTAATTTTAAAACTCTCAAAAATGAAATCTCCAAGCCCGGATGATTTCGATAAATTATACCAAACATTTAAGGAAGAATTAACACCAGTTATACATCATTGCTTCCAGAATTAGAGAAGGAGGTAATACCAATATATTTATGAAACTAGTATTACCCTGAAAACAAAATTAGAAAAAGATAAAGTACAGAAAAAGAAAATATATAACAATATCTCTCATGACCATAAACAGAAAAATCAGTTACAAATGTCAACAAATGGAATTCAGCAAGCAATATATAAAAAGAATAATATGTCATGACCAATCAGAGTTTATTCCATGGATTTGAAGCTGGCTTAACATTTAAAAACCAATCAATACAAAAATCAGAATATTAACAGAAAATACAAGAAAAATTACACAATCATTATTAATTGCATATTGATAGAATAAAAAGTGAACTCTAAAAAAATAATAGTTATAGAGGGAAATTCCTTCAACTTCTTAAGGAACATCTCCAAGAAATCTACTCCTATTCAATATAGTGCTGGAAATCCTAGCAGTGCAATAAGTTCAAGAAAAAAAAATGAAAGGCATACATATGGGGAAGGGTGAAATAAACTGTCACTATTTGCAGAAAACATAATTGCACAGAAAATTTCAAGGAATCTACAAAAAAATCTCCAGTAATAAAGGAGTTTAGCAATTTGGTACAAAACAAAATGAATACACCAAAATCAGCCCTATTTCTACATACTAGTAATGAATAAAACCTGAAAAAAATTAAAAAGACATTACTATTTATAGTTGCTTACAAAAAAAAGAAGGCATAAAGGAAAGGAAGGGAAAGGAGGAAGGAAGGAGGGAGGGAAGGAGTAAAAGAAGGGAGGGAAGGAGGAAATCTTACAAAGTATATACTGGACTTATATACACTGAAAACTAAGAATACAGATGATAAAAAGTCAAAGATCTAAATACATGCATAACCATAACATATCCATGAATTAGAAGACTCAATATGTCCTGCCACATTACTGAATTGCTGTATGAGTTCTAGTAGTTTGGATGTGGAGTCTTTTGGGTTTACAGTTAAAGTATCATGTCATCTGCAAAGAGAGAGAGAGTTTGAATTCTTCTTTGCCAATTTGAATACTTTTCTTTTTGTTGTCTGATTGCTGTTGCTAGGACTTATAGTACTATCTTTAACAAAAGTGGCAGTACACAAAATTAATGCACAGAAATCAGTTGCTTTCTTACATACTAGCAATGAAAATATAAAAAGTGAAATTAGAGAATCAATTCCATTTACTATAACACCAAGAACCATAAGATACCTTGGAATAAACCTAACCAAAGAGGTAAAGGATCTGTACTCAAGGAACTACAGAACACTCATGAAAAAAATTGAAGAAGACAAAAAAAAGATGGAAAAGCACTCCATGCTCGTGGATCAGAAGAATAAACATTGTTAAAATGTTTACTGCCCAGAGCAATCTATACTTTAAATGCCATCCTGACCAGAATTCCACTGGCATTCTTCAAAGTGCTGGAACAAACAATCCTAAAATTTGTATGGAAACAGAAAAGACCCCGAATCGCTGAGGAAATGTTGAAAAAGAAAAACAAAGCTGGGGGCATCACATTGCCTGGCTTCAAGCTTTACTACAAAGCTGTGATCACCAAGACAGCATGGTACTGGCACAAAAATAGACACATAGACTAATGGAACACAGTAGAGAGTCCAGATATGGACCCTCAATTCTATGGTCAAATAATCTACAACAAAGCAGGAAAAAATATCCAGCGGAAGAAAAACTGTCTCTTCGATAAATGATGCTGGGAAAATTGGTCAGTTATGTATAGAAGAATGAAACTCAAACATTCCCTCACACCATACACAAAGATATACTCGAAATGGATGAAAGACCTCAACGTGAGGCAGGAATCTATCAAAATCCAAGAGGAGAACATAGGCAGTAACCTCTTTGACATCACCCACAGCAACTTCTTTCAAGACATGTCTCCAAAGGCAAAGGAAACAAAAGCAAAAATGAACTTTTGGGGCTTCATCAAGATAAAAATCTTCTGCATAGCAAAGGAAACAGTTAACAAAGCAAAGAGGGAACCCATGGAATGGGAGAATATATTTGCAAATGACACTACAAAAGGCTGATATCCAAGATCTATAAAGAACTCCTCAAACTCAGCACCCATAAAACAGATAATCATGTCAAAAATGGGCAGAAGACATGAACGGACACTTCTCCAAAGAAGACATACAAATGGCTAACAGACACATGAAAAAATGCTCATCATCATTAGCCTTCAGAGAAATTCAAATCAAAACCACATTGAATTCACAGAGCTGTACCCCTGGGGCAAATTAAAAAAAATAAAAACAAAAACAAAAACAACACCCATATTGAGATACCAGCTTACACCACTTAGGATGGCAAAAATTAACAAGGCAAGAAACAACAAATGTTGGAGAGGATATGGAGAAAGGGAAACCCTCTTACACTGTTGGTGGGAATGCAAGTTGGTACAGTCACTTTGGAAAACAGTGTGGAGATTCCTCAAAAAATTAAAAATAGAGCTGCCCTGACCCTGCAATTGCACTACTGGGTTTTTACCCCAAAGATACAGATGCAGTGAAAAGAAGGGCCATCTGTACCCCAATTTTCATTGCAGCAATGGCCACAATCACCCAACTGTGGAAAGAGCCAAGATGCCCTTCAACAGAAGAATGGATAAAGAAGTTGTGGTCTATATATACAATGGAATATTACGCAGCCATCAGCAAAGATGAATACCCAACTTTTGTATCAACGTGGACAGGATTGGAGGAGATTACACTGACTGAAATAAGTCAAGCAGAGAAAGTCAATTATCATATGGTATCACTTACTTGTGAAACATAAGGAATAAAATGGAGGACATTAGGAGAAGGAAAGGAAAAGTGAATTGGGGTATATTGGAGGGGGAGACGAACGATGAGAGACTGTGGATTCTGAGAAACACACTGAGGGTTATGGGAGAGGGGTGGGGAGATGGGTAAGCCTGGTGGTGGGTATTAAGATGGGTATATATGCATGGAACACTGGGTGTGGTGTATAAACAATGAATCTTGGAACACAGAAAAAAATAAAATTAAATTAAGGTATTATAAATAAATAATATAATATCTCTCCAATTTGATACATATATTTATTTCAAATTATTTCAATTTATATCAAAATCCCTGCAAGATATTTGTAGATGTCACAAGACTTTAAAATGCATATGGAAAGATAAAAAAATAAATAAAACAAATTTGAAAAAAGTGTGAGAAAAGATCCTACTATATTTCAGTTCTTATTAAACAGGTTCAGTAATCAAGACTGTGTGGTTTCAATAGAGGGCTTAACATACAGATTAATGGAATAAAATAAAAAACCCATTAATAGACCCACAGAAGTGTGGCCAACTGGTTTTGACAAAAGTGCAAAAATTCAATAAATAAAGGATAATCTTCTTAACAAATAAGACTATAGCAATTAAATATCATATTAACAATGTCAATGTAAATTTCATATCTTATACAAAGAGAAACTCAAAAAGGACCACAGATTTAAATGAAAAATGTAAAACTGTAAACTTTAAAGAAAACATAGGAGAAAATCTCAGAACCTTGGGCTTATCTTTTCACTTTCTTATACTAGGCTTTCATGCATCAAGTTCTTAATTTTGACAAATCCAATTTATTTTTTGTGTAAGTACTTGTACTTTAGATGTCTATCTAAGAAAATATTGCCTAATCCAAGGTCACAATCATATACCACATGTTTTCTTTTAAGATTCATATAGTTTTAGCAGTTAAATTTAGTTCTTTGATACATTTTGAGCTAAATTTGGTATACAGTAGGAGGTAAAGGTCCAATTTCATTTTTTAACATAGATATCTAATTGTCCCAGAATTGTTTATTAAAAAAATATCTTGTATCTTGGCATTGCTGTCAAGAAAGAATTGACCGATAATTTGTAGATTTCTAGATTCTCAACTGTAATCCATGGATCCATCCATATGTCTAATCTTATATCAGTATCATATGCTCTTGATTACTGGAGCAAGCCTTCCAACATTTTCTTCAAGATTCTTTTTTCTAAAAAAGCCAGCTAGAAATCTGATAGAAACTGCATTGAATCCACATATTCATTTGGAGAGTATTCCCATTTTAACAATAGTAAACCTTTGAATCCATGGACATGGGATGTTTCTCCATTTATTTAGGTATTCTTCATTTTTTACTGAGCTATAATTGATACATATTAGTTTCAGGTATACAACATAATGATTCAATACTTGTATATATATTGTGAAATGATCACCACAATAAATCTAGTTAATATCCATCACCACATATAGTTACAAAATGATGTGGAGTTTTAAAATCTGAAAATACATTAATTTCTCCTTCATTTTTTAAAGGTAGTGTTGCTGGATATAGAATTCTTGGTTGAGTCTTTTTTCTTTTAGTATTTTGAATATGCCATCCTACTGTCCTCTATCCTTTCATGATGTGTATAGATAAGTCAGCTGTTAATCTGAGGATCCTTTGCATTCTACTGTTTTCAAAATTCATTCTGCGTTTGGCATTCAATATTTTGATTATGAAGGTTTATTTAAGTTTTTATTTTAATTCCAGTTAGCTAACATACAGTGTTATGTTAGTTTCATGTATACAATATAGTGAGTCCATACACAAATTCCATACACCACCTAGTGCTCATCATGACAAATGCACTCCTTAATCCTCATCACCTAATTAACCCCCACCCACCTCTCTGTTGACCATAAGTTTGTTCTCTGTAATTAAGGGTCTGTTTCTTGGTTTATCTTTTTCCTTTGTTCATTTGTTTTGTTTCTTAAATTTCACATATGAGTGAAACCACATGGTATTTGTCTTTCTCTGACTGATTTAATTCACTTAGTATTATACTCTCTAGCTCCATCCATGTCATTGTAAATGGCAAGATTTCATTCTATTTAATAGCTGAATAATATTCCATTATATATATAATAGTAATATATAATATAAATACATATGTATTATATATAAAATATATAAAGATCAAGAAATATATATACATATATTTCTCATCTTCTTTATGCATTCATCAATTGATTATGAGGTGTTGATCCCTCTGAGTTTACCTTACTTGTAGTTCATTGAGCTTTTTGGATATGTAGATTGTATTTCATCAAATTTGGGGAGTTTTCACCAATTATATCTTCAAATATTCTTTCTTCTTCTTTTTCGTCCCTCCTTCTAGGACTCCCATTTTACATATGTTGATATATTTGTTGGTGTCTCACAGGTCTCTGAGACATAGTTCATTTTTTTTTAATTCTTCAGACTGGATCATCTCAAACACTTTACATTCAGATTCCTAGTTACATTCTTTCACTTGCTTAAGTCTGTTTACACTCTCTGGTGAAATTATTTTTTTTTTTACTTCAGGTACTATAATTTGAAAGTCCAGAATTTACATTTGGCTTTTTAAAAAATACCTATCTCTTTCTCCAGTATTTAGTGAGACATCATTCTTTTATTTTCCTTTATTTCTTTAGGCATGGATTCTCCTTAGTTCATTGGACCTACATAAATTCAATGTGTGTGCTTCCTCAGAATAGTTTCATTGATTGCTTTTCTATGTAGTGTCCATATTCTCTTTTTCACTGCATGTTTTGTATATTTTTATTCAAAATTGGACACTTTATATAATGTGACAACTCTGAAAGTCATATTCTCCCCCCCCCCAGGTTTGATCTTATTTTTATTTAGTAACTTTTATCAATTAATTGTATAAAGTCTGTATTCTTTGTTGTGTGTGACCAGTTAAGTAACTGTTTGATTATTTAGTTTTCAGTTAATGATGGGATAGAGATTTCCTTAAATGCCTGGAACTAATAAGTCTCCTAATCTTTGTCAACAGGCTCTTTGGGTATGTTGAGGTAAATTTTCAACAGTCAGCAAGGCAGTTCACTACTTTTATTTGGCATTTAGTTCCTGCTTGCACAGTCTCAAGGTCAATCGAAGGTGAAAAGTAAGGGTGTCTCAGGTCTTTCCTGAGCATGTGCATAGTCTTACATGAGCTTTTTGGATATTTCAAGGACCCTATGGGCATCTAATTTCCTGCTTTCCTTTCAGTCTTTTGGTTAATTTGGTGTGTTCCCCACATGTCATCCACTGACTCAGGCAGCTCCAAGCTTAAGCAATTACTTCTAAAATTTTCAACCTGGAAAACACATAATTCAATACAAAAACAAGAAAAAATCCAATTTTAAAAATGGGCAGAAGATCTGACTAGACATTTTTTTTTCAAAAGAAGACATACAGATGGACAACAGGTATGTTAAAATATACTCAACATGATCAATCATCAGGGAAATGCAATCAAAGTCACAATGAGATATCACCTCACACCTGTTAGAATAGCTCTTACAAAAAAAATAAGAAATAAGAAACGTTAGCAAGAATGTGAAAAAAAGGAAAACCTTATGCACTGTTAGTGGGAACATAATTTGTTACAGTCATTATGGAAAACAGTATGGAGATTCCTCAAAAAATTAAAAATGGAATTACCATATGATCAAGCAATTCAACATCTGAGTATTTATACAAAAACAAAAACAAACAAAACAAAAAAACACTAACCCGAAAAGGTATCTGCATTTCCATGATCATGGCATCGTTGTTACAACAGCCAAGATATGGAAGCAACCCAAGTGTCCATCAATGGATGAATGGATGGAAATATTTCTGTATACCTATATACAATGGTATATAATTGAGCCATAAAAAATGAAATCTTATTTGTGTCAATATGGATGGACCTAGAGGATATTAAGCACAGTGAAATAAGTCAGAGAAAAATAAATTCCAAATGATCTCTCTTATATGTGGAATCTAAAATAACAACAAAAAACAAGCTCGTGGATACAGAGAACAGGTGGAGGTTGGAGGCAGAGGAGAGAAACAAGTGAAAGGAGCCAACAGATAGAAAACTTACAAAAACAAAGCACTTTAGGATGGCACAAAAGAAAAATGGAAATGGGAGTCATAGGGAAAACATTTTTTTTTTCAACAAATCCTCCCAGGGAAAAGGCTTTATAGACTGGGAAAGCTTTGGATTAGGTCTGCTAAAGATAATTTTGCAAGTAGGGTTTTCCAAAGAATCACCAGATGAAACAAATAATGACCATTCTCTGGAACCGAGACTATAAAGGAACGTTAATGCTGTTCTGTTCCCTTCAGTGCTGGTAAGCTGATGTCTTTCAGTATGATTGCAGACTAAAGGTTTCAAGGCTACTGGGCAGCTGGAGATAGGGGAATAGAAATAGGGAAAGTAAAAAAAAAAAGTTAAAAAAAAAGAAATAGAGAAAGTTACAAATTTTACTGCTATTACCAAGATTCAGTTGATTTTCTTGAATAAATGTTCCCCCAGACATCTATAAGTCTTTGATTAATTTCCAAAGTTTTCAAAAATAAGTTGTTTTTGGAAAAAAGTGTTCATTTTTCTTCTTTATTTTTATGGAGGAAAGAATCTTCAGGGGTCCGTTATTCTACATCCTCAGTTATATCCTTCAGGCATTCATATTTGACAAAGTTCTTCATAGGGTTCTGGCACAGAGTACTGGGTCAGTACCACCATTCAGAAAATTCCTATTAAGATTCAATCTGGACATAAGTACACATCATTTTTCTCCCAAATTAAAAAAAAAGTTAAATAAATGTGTAAAGGCATAAATTCACAATTACAATAAAAGGCAAATATGAAAGAAGATAACATAAACAACATAGAGTCTGAACCAGAAATGAACAAGAAATAAAGACTTGTCAGAGTCTACAAAGTGAAAATCTAAGTTAACATAGAGGAAGCTGACACAGAACCCGGAACCACTTACAAATTAAAAGGAGCAGCTAACTGTGACTATAAAAATATAGATGGTGTTAAAACAGGAGGACTGAAACAAAGTATAAGAATCATTTAAATGCCCCAATACACTCACATTCACATCTGGCAGTTGCTCCTCCTTGCCTGGCAGAATACTAGAACTCTCTGAACTTTGTAGAAGAAACACAAGTAAACAACACAGGTAACATACTGAAAAGAGACATGGGGTTAAGAGTACTTGACCTCTCTAACACCTGTCCCTTCTTGGCTCCCAAAACTTGGTCAGGCTCATACTGCCCAGTGTGCATAATAGCACTACTTTCTCTAGGCAAACTGATCACTCCCAAGAAACATTCCCAAAATATCTTCCCAGCCAGATCATGCTACAGTGAAGCCCACACCACTATAATCACTGAGATATCTGGACGGACACACACACACACACCCCCATTCTTATCAAGGATCACTTCTCATTATGGGAAAGCCTTTAACATGAAAAACAGAAATGAAAATAAACAAAGAAGAGACTTTGAAGAAACATAATAGAGGGAGATGAACCCTTTCAAAACGTTTTAAAAAATAAATTCAGAGGTGGAAGAGAAGCTATAACATCAGTATAAAAAGAACAAGTTTCAACAGGAAGTAGATATCACCAACAAGGAACAGAGTGCAAAACAGAGCTCTTGGAAATTGGAAAACTGGAATATAGAAGACAAATAAACAACAAAATTCTGAGAGCTTGGCTGGGAATAAAAAAAAATTAGTTTATTCCCAGCCAAGCTATCTACCAAGTATAAGAAAAAAAATAAAGTCACATAAGACCTTGAAAACATGTTCTTCTATGCTCCCTTTCCCAGATGGCTACTGATGGATACCACCCACCAGAAAGAGAACAGAAACCTATAAAGATGTCATGGGTCCCTGAAAATGACATAACTAGAGAACAGCAACAGGACTTCTCTACTTGATAGTTGTAGTATCGTAAAAAATAATATATACATATACACAGTCTTTGTTCCATGTTCCTGAAATTACACAGAATTTTTAAAAAGCTTGCAATTTCCTGAATGATAGGAATGACTTCATTATGTTAATGAAGTACTTAAGGCAAAAGTAAGGGATTCCCTGAAAAGCTTTAGGATGGGGGCTGCTCATCAGAGAAAAACCTAGATGAGTTTAAAGGGCTGGAACATTCAGTTTAACCTTCAAGGAGGGGAGAAGGTGCTGGAAATTGAGTTCAATAATGTGGCAAATAATTTAGTCAAGTGTGTCTACAAAATGGAATTTCATTAAAAATTCTGGACAACAAAGCTTGGGAGAGCTTCCTGGTTGGTGTACCAGAGGGTAGCATGATCTGGCCTCTGTGCTTGGGACCTTCCTAGATCTTGTCTTATATACCACTTTATCTGGCTATTCATTTGTATCCTCTATAATAACACAGCATTTTCCTGAGTTGTGTGTATTCTTCTAGTAAATTAGCAAATCTGAGGGGGCTTTGGAAAGCCCTGAATTTGCTGTCAACCAGGCAAAAGTTCTGATAGCCGGGAGACCCCACTTGGGCTGGCATCTAAAGGAAGAGCAGTCTTGCTGGGCTCTGTGCCCTTTATCTTGTCAGATCTGATGCTAACTCTGGGTAGTTGGAGTGAGAACTGAATTGAATTGTAGGATACTGAGTTTCTCTCAGAGACTTGTTGACAGAACCCAATGGCAAAAGAAAATACCAGTCTGACAGCTATGCAGCAGACCTAGGGAACAACCAATTTAGTTTCAAATAAGAAGACAAAATGCTTCAAAAGGTATGTCTCTAAGAACCAGAAAAATACAAACTACATGTGTCTGAACATAGGAAAAACAATTTAGACTTCTACTAAGTAGGGGATGAAACTGATTTTTTACATGAAAAATTCAACAACTGAAAAAAGATAATAGCATTAGCCCTAAGGAAAATTAAATATATGAATATATATATGTATATATATGTATGTGCTAAAAATGAATATAATCATAGACTACTACATGGTTCAAATGTGAATAATATCACAATTATTTTGCTATACATACTATACATTAGCTTAACCAAAAACAGTGCTATAATGCCATTGAGAAAATGGGAAGAAAAGGGGAAGCGTATTACTTGTTTGGCAGTGGGGAGTGAATGCAGAAATAAATCCTCACCTTCAGTATAGGGAAGTCCTTAGACATTGAACATAACCCTAAACCAAAAATTAGTGGTCATTACAAGGATCTTATTTAGAGATCTAGATGTACATCTCAAAGAAACAGCTAAGAATTAAAAGCGGTTGCTTCTGGGAAATGCAAATGGAGGCAGGTATATAAATAAGCCAAACAAATCTATTTCAGTGCTTAATTTATGTGCAAGAATTATATTAACAAAAACACAAATTTTTTAAAAAGTATCACCACCTACAACAGTACTGTGACATTATCACAGGAAGTATTATTATTTTAAGGGACAGGATCCAAGATGTGTGGCAGCATTCCTGAGCTCACACAATTACAGAAGGTGTCAGTTCAGTTTTAAACTCTCTTCTTATGATCCCAAATCTTGTGTATCTCTCTGAACCTTCCCAGCAGCAACTTGTAAGTAAGTGAAGTGTTCTGATATCACCAAAGGGAAAAAGATTGATTCTAACTAGAGGGGACCAGGAAATCTCTACAGAAATGTCACTTGAACTAGGCTTTGAGCCATCTCAGGCTGCTCTTTGCAGGCAGGGAAAAGTACCTGGATGAGTCTCCTCCCTTCTCTCTTGCCTCAACCTAGCTTCTGGTCTGGGGTGGGTGGAGGATGGAGTAAGTGCAGTCCACAGCAGGGCTCCTGATGCAGGCACCTGATGACCTCCCAACATTCTGTAAGTCATTTCCAGTTATCAGTGCCTTGTGGCCCCACTTTTACAATTCCCTTGAACTTGCACCAACTTTGGTGTTCAATTAACAACAACAACAACAAAAAAAAAAAGGTGAATAGCAGTACATCTGACAGGGCTGCAGCAAGGACTAAATTGAGAAACAGGCATTGACATTGGCTACTGCTGCCATCCCTCTGATCTTGCAATCCATAGTGAGCATCCAGAGCCCTTGAGGCCCCCAGTGCTCCTCAGGGTATGCATCTCTGCCATCACCCCTTCACATGTATATTTTGTCCTCCCACTGGACTTTGATACCTGTGTCAATGCCTTCACACCTTAGTGAAGCCACCCTCCCACCCAGGCCAGTTGCACATGGCTTTCCTTGAATGCATTAGTCAGGCCTGGTTCCCCTAAAAAATAATAAACAAATAAAGGAAGAAAGAAGAAAGGATATATATAAAGTGCATTACAGGAATTGGCTCACACAATTATGAAGGCCAAAAAGTCCCATGATCTGCCACCTGCAAGCTGGAGAATGAGGAAATCTGGTGGTGTAATTCAGTCTGAGTCCAAACGCCCAAGAGCTGGGGAGCCATCGGTGTAAGTCCTTTCAGAACTGAGACGTTGGAAAGCAAGTGAGCCAGGAGCTCTGATGTCCATGCGTAGACAATGGAGGTCTCAGTTCAGGTAGAGAGAACGAAATTCACTCTTCCTCTGCTTTTTTATTCCATTAGGGCCTTCAAAGAACTAGCTGATGCCTACCAGCATTGGTGGAAGTGATCTTTACTCAATCTATAAATTAAAATGCTACTCTCTTCCAGAAGCACCCTCACAGACACCCCCAGAAATAATGTTTTACCAACTATCTGATTATCTCTTAGTCCAGTCAAGCTGACACATTAAATTAATCATCCCAGTGAGCCTCCAATAGAGGAAGATACAATAGTGGGTCTACTGTTACATCTCCCTGGTGTAGCCTTTTCCAATCCAATATTTATTTAGATCTGTTTCTTTTTACCTGAGTATTTTTTATTTGACATTAGCATAATTTGATTAATTTGAAATTAATTTGAAAGTAGCATATAGATGGAACTTTTAAAAAAGAATCTGGGGTTCCCATTTTTAAATACCTGTATTTACCCATTTCACAGTGGTGATTATGGGTAAGACTGGGCTTGTTTCTTTTTTTTTTTTTTAGATTTTATTTATTTATTTGACAGAGAGAGAGAGAGATCACAAGTAGGCTGAGAGGCAGGCAGAGAGAGAGGAGGAAGCAGACTCCTTGCTGAGCAGGGAGCCCGATGCGGGACTCGATCCCAGGACCCTGAGATCATGACCTGAGCCGAAAGCAGAGGCTTTAACCCACCGAGCCACCCAGGTGCGCTGGGCTTGTTTCTTTCATGAAAATGTGTTGCTATTTTCCCCACAGCATTTTGCTGTGTTTGTTAAACCATTTCTATGTATTACTGCAGTGTTCAAATTTCTTTGCTTCATTTTTCCCCTTCAGGGTTTGAAAATTTTATAATTTTCTCAAGGTGGTTATTTAAAGTTTTTGATTAAATAAATATATATATGTGTGTGTGTGCATATATATATGTGTATATATATATATTTAAAGAGAGTACAGGAGAGATCTGGGTTACAGATTGCTATGAACATTTCAGAGATTGTTGTTGCTTGACATTTCAGGTTTAATGGGAATTTTTTCTGGTCTTTGACTACTTGCATTTTTTATACCCTGTTTATAAGGGTTTGGTTAGGGTTTCAGTTTTTTTGTTTTTGCATAACTGGAATGTACTTCCTAGTGACTCTTTCAGATAGTTTGTGGGTGGTACATTGAATCCTTGATACTTAAAAACTTTCTTTTTTTGCTTTTCTACTTAACTTTGTAGAGATTTGGGGGATAATAATCAGTTTGTCTTCCAAGCTTTGACATTACAATCCATTGTCTTATCAAATCCCAGGTTTTTCTTATAAGATGACAGATGTCATTTTGGCAATCATCCTTTGGCAAATTATTTTCATCTGTTCTGAATGAATTAAAGATTTTCTTTTCTCATACTTGGTATGTTGAAATTGAAGTATTCAGTGTGACTTTTTTTTTAAAGATTTTATTTATTTATTTGACACAGAGAGAGAGATCACAAGTAGGCAGAGAGGCAGGCAGAGAGACAGGGAGAGGAGGAAGCAGGCTCCCTGCTGAGCAGAGAGCCCGATGTGGGCCTTGATCCCAGGACGCTGAGATCATGACCTGAGCCGAAAGCAGAGGCTTTAACCCACTGAGCCACCCAGGCGCCCAATCAGTGTGACTTTTTCATCTGTTTTCATGTCTAACTTCAACTCTAGAAGCTTTCTTAAAAAAACCATTTTTTTATTATTACTTCCCATTTGTTCAGTTATCTCTTTCTGAGATATATAGTAGACTCAAATCAGAAGTCATTCTATTACCTACTGTCAATCAGTGATTTCCAAACACAATTTCCCACTGACAAGTTTCTTGATAAAAGGGGATCCAGGTCTGGAGAGGGAGATATACTATAAGCCTGGAACATTTGATTTTACTTTGTCCTAGAAACCGAGAAAATATCCATAGTCACAGAAACTACACCAAAAAGACATAGGACAATTTGAGCATTAGAAACAATAACTGGAATGAAATAAACATATCAAATACCGCCCAAAATAATACAAAATGCTAATAAAAATCTCATTGGTCACCTATTTAAATATTTTGAATATTGTATATTTTTTAAAAATCTCAAAAATAAACCTGGGTTCAAGTCCCAAAGCTTCTCTGCCTACAAGAGAATGATCATAATAGAATACACTGTTCACATGACCGTTGAAGAGACAAAAATAAGGTGTGTGACAGTATTTGAAAACCTTAAAGTTATATACATACAGATGATGAGATTTTAAGGTTCTTTTCATATTCAGACATTGAGATATACATCCAGAGTCAAACCATCAAAGCTACCTATTAGTAGGGGAGCCAGGCCCTGAATTCCATTCACCTCAGGTCATACCTACAGTCCTTTCAGGATTTCTTGACAGATACAAAGATAATGTCAGAAGGAGACTCATTTTTCTTCAAAAAGCCAATTTCTGAAATCAGTGCAATCTTTCCAATCTACACAAAACTACAACATGTATCCCATTTTGCTATTCATTTCCTCTGTTTGAGATCAAGTTTCAAGCACTTTATAAGCATTTCTCTCTAATTTGGTGTGCTTTTTAAAGTGATATTTGGAAAAATGCAGGAAGCCAGTGGAAAGAAGGTTTGTGATGAGACATCAGTGACCAGCTGCTCTCCACTGATGCAAACCACCACTGGAAAGGAAACAAATTTCCTGTCATGAATATTCCCTTTCAGCTTTTAATTTAATCCACTGCCCATAATTTTCCCTGTCAAAGACAATGAAGGTGCCATCTGTATGCTGCTGTTTTAATACACACCCGATGGTTACTGACAAAGGATCGTCTGGGCCATGACCATTTCATTAATTGCTCTACACACAGGAAGAAGATGAGGAGTCCAACTGGCCTGACTCCCACTGAGGAAAATAAACTAAGGAGACATTCCCTGTGGCTGTGGACCATCTCCCAGTTCAACTCCAGCTTACAGAGAGTTGCATTAAATGCCTCTCTCATTCCTGGGACCCTAAGTCAGTACATATCACTTCCTGGCCTAACAATTCTGAAAAGAAAGCCTCTGATGCAGTTCGTTTACTCTGGAGCAACAAGATACACAACTACTAACATAAAGAACAGGGAAACCTCAAAGCCATATTTAGAGAAAGTCTCCTGCTTTATTTATCTATACTGCCTAACTTAAAAAAAAAATAGCATCTCCTGACTTCCAGCTGTCTCTGGGATGTACCCCTGAAAATTAACCAGCAATGTTTGAATATTTGCAAATATCAAGATTTTATGTGATCTGTCCATTTTTAATTAACATTCCTATTATTTCATTTTCATCAATTAGAATTTTATTGATCCTCAATCTATAGATATTTTAGGCAAATATAAAATATTGCCCTCGGTGATTCAGTAACAATTTGCTGAGTATAGCGATAATATTTAATGAAAAATCTAAAAATAACACTTTTAGTTTTAAAAAGAAAACCCTGTAAAGAAGTTTTTAAATGTTTTTTAAAAAGTATTTTAAAAGCTTTGGCCAATTCATAAAAATAGACACATAGATCAATGGAACAGAACAGAAAACCCAGAACCTACAATTACATGGTCAATTAATCTTCAACAAAGCAGGAAAGAATAGGGGCATTTAGGTGGTGCAGTCAATGAAGCCTCTGACTCTTGGTTTTGGCTCAGGTAGTGATCTCATGGTCATGAGATCAAGCCCTATGCTGAGCTCCATGCTCAGCGCAGAGTGTGCTTAGAGTTTCTACCTCTCTTTCCCTCTTCCCCTCCCCCTCTCTCTTAAATAAATAAATAAATATTTTAAAAAAGAAAAAACAGGAAAAGAATAGCCAGTGGAAAAAAAGACAATCTCTTCAACAAATGGTGCTGGGAAAACTGGACAGCAACATGCAGAAGAATGAAATTGGACCAATTTCTTACACCATACACAAAAATAAATTCAAAATGGATGAAAGACCTTAATGTGAGACAAGAAACCATCAAAATCCTAGAGAAGAACACAAGCACTAACCTCTTGGACATTAGGCATAGCAACTTCTTACTAGATATGTCTCCTAAGGCAAGGGAAACAAAAGCAAAAATGAACTATTAGGACCTCATCGAAATAAAAAGCTTCTGCACAGCAAAGGAAACAATCCATAGTTAAGAGTCTGTTTCTTGGTTTGCCTCTCTTTTTCCCTTTGTTCATGTTTTGTTTTTTAAATTCCACATATGAGTGAAATCATATGCAATCTATGGAATGGAAGAATTCCAATCTATGGAATGGAAGAATTCCAATCTATGGAATGTTAGAAGATACTTGCAAATGACATATCTGATAAAGGGTTAGTATCCAAAATCTATAAAGTACTTATTAAAGTCACAATAAACACCCAATAAACAAATAATCCAGTCAAGAAATGAGAAGACATGAACAGATATTTTTCCAAAGAAGACATACAGATGGCTAACAGACACATGAAAAGCTGGTCAATATCACTCATCATTAGGGAAATGCAAATCAAAACTACAAGGAGATACAAACTTAAACCTGTCAGAATGGCTAAACTCACAAACACAAGAACCAACAGATGTTCGTGAGGATATGGAGAAAGGGGAACCCTCTTACACTGTTGATGGGAATGCAAACTGGTTTAACCACTCTGGAAAAAACAGAGGTTCCTCAAAAAGTTAAAATTAGAACTACCTTATGATCCAGCAATTGCACAACTAGGTGTTTACCTAAGGAATACAAACATACTAATTCAAAGGGATAAATACATCCCAATGATTACAGTAGCATTATCTACAATAACCATATTACGGAAACAGCCAGTGTCCATCAAATGATGAATGAATAAAGAAAAGTGATATATATATATTTCATATATATACATATTGTATTATATATACATATATACATACAATGAAATAATACTGAACCATAAAATAGAATAAAATCTTGCCATTTGCAATGACATGGACGAAGCTAGAGAGTATTATGATAAGTGAAATAAGTCAGTCAGAGAAAGACAAATACCATATGATTTCACTCATATGTGGAATTTAAAAAACAAAACATGAGCAAAGGGAAAAAGGCAAACCAAGAAACAGACTCTTAACTATGGAGCACAAACTGATGGTTACCACAGGGAAGGTGGGTGGGGGATGAGTGAAGTAGGTGATAGGAATTAAGGAGGGCACTTATGATGAGCACCGGGTGTTATACGGAAGTGCTGAATTACTATATCGTACACCTGAAAGTAATATCACACTGTATGTTAACTGGAGTCTAAATAAAAACTTTAAAAAAAAGAAGAAAAGCTATGGCCAATTAATTTTTAAAACCCATAAAACAGACATTTTAACAATGTTTATTTTTCCAATCCACAAGCATGGAATGCTTTTCCATCTTTTTGTTTCTTCTTCAATTTCTTTCATGAGTGTTCTGTAGTTCCTCGAATACAGATCCTTTACCTCTTTGGTTAGGTTTATTCCAGGGTATCTTATGGTTCTTGGTGCTATAGTAAATGGAATCGATTCTCTAATTTCCCTTTCTATATTTTCATTGCTAGTGTATAAAAAAGCAACTGATTTCTGTGGATTGATTTTGTATCCTGCCACATTACTGAATTGCTGTATGAGTTCTAGTAGTTTGGGGGTGGAGTCTTTTGGGTTTTCCATATAAAGTATCATGTCATCTGCGAAGAGAGTGAGTTTGATTTCTTCTTTGCCAATTTGAATACCTTTTATTTCTTTCTCTTGTCTGATTGCTGTTGCTAAGACTTCTAGTACTATGTTGAACAACAGTGGTGAGAATGCGCATCCTTGTCATGTTCCTGATCTCAATGGGAAGGATGTCAGTTTTTCCCCATTGAGAATGATATTCACTGCAGAGAAAGTCAATTATCATATGATTTCACTTACTTGTGGAACATAAGGAATAAAATGAAGGACTCTAGGGGAATGGAAGGAAAAGTGAATTGGGGTAAATCAGAAGGGGAGACGAAACGATAGACTGTGGACTCTGAGAAACAAACTGAGGGTTATGGAGGGGCGGAGGGAGGGAGGATGGGTGAGCCTGGTCGTGGGTATTAAGGAGGGCACATATTGCATGGAGCACTGGGTATGGTGCGTAAACGATGAATCTTGGATCACTGAAAAAATAAAAATAAATAAAACACTTCATTTAATATATAAACTATGAATATAAACTAAAGATTTTTAGGCTTACATACTAAAAAGTTCATTATCTCATTACAGGTTCTCTTTGAAAATAGTATAGAAAGTTTTACGTTGCTTAGGACACTGGGGAAATTTATTTTGATTTTTCTTCAATATCAGATTATAAGCATCCAAAAGAAAGATAAAAACAGAAAATCCATCCCCCTCTCATTTAAGAGCACTGACTTTCATCATGAGACCCTACTTTGAGGTACACCCAGTCATCCATAATAAACTCATCCTGAAAATAAAAATATCCTTACTGAAAATTTTCAAATAATAGTGCTTTAATCCTAATAGCAGTCCAAAAGTATTCAAAAAGTTAGTAGTGTTGTTAGAGTAAATGCACCATTTTCTACAGTGACTACTTTAAAATATTTATTTACATTTAAATAAATTGTATATGTAAGAAGTATGAGAAAATGCTTATTATCTCATTCTTTTAAAGTCAAAGGTATTGCCAAGGAGCAGGGAATTATAACTTTTAATTGTATTTTTTAGACAGTACCTATTAAACATATATTCAATAAGTCACAAAAGGCCACCTGAAGGACATAATCATACACCATTCTGTGGAGCTGCACTGATCTAAGAAAGTGACAGAAACAACTTTACCCAAGTGTTCACTGCTCAGTTAAAATAAATAAATAATAAAAAATAAAGGATCCAATTAAATATCAAAATGTAATATAGAAGTATCAACATGGACTTGTGAATCAAACAGTGAATTAAAGACACAAAACAGCATATTTATGCCATTGGCTGAGTTCCTGGTAAGAATATCCTGCAAGTTTCTAGTTGAAGAGGTCAGCTTAAACATACCTATCTATTTCAACCCTTTCCCTCTAAGACCACTAGAAATAAAATGAAGGAGTGAAATCCTTTAAATGCCCCCAAAACAAAGAGAATGGGAATGGGATCACAATAAGGCAAGATATTTCAATTACATGCAGAGAGAGTGCTTACAGGGAGGCTTAGTATCTGCAAACTTAAAAGTGAAGGAAGCCTTATGCTAAATACTCGGGAGGGGGCTGCAGAGTGAGAGGAGCCACTATGCCCCATCAACCTGGAACCTCACTGAGTTCAGAACTGAACTGAAGGAGAGCTTTGGAATAGAGAGCGTCAACTCCCTTCTGAGAATCTTCACAGCCAGGGTTTCTTCTCACTTGATTGAGTCAAAACCAAAAAAAATAAAAAATAAAAAAATAAAAAGGATTGGTTAGAACTGTGTCATCTAACATGGTAGCCACCAGCAAAATGTGACTACCGAGTCCTTGATATGTGACCAGTGCTGAGATGGGTTGAGTGTAAGGAACACACTGGATTTCTAAGATTTAGCTCTCCCCGCCCCCGCCCCGTCAGAAATGTAAACCATCTCAGTAACAATGTTTCTACATTGGCTATGTGTTGAAATTTTAATAACTAAATATAGTTCATTAAATAAAATACCTTATTAAAACTAATTATACATATATCTTTTATTTTTTTAAGTGTGGCTACTAGAAAACCTAAAATTACATCTGTGGCTGACATTGTATTTCTATTGGATAGCACTGAATTAGATAATAAAGAAGTTAAGGTGACAAGAGATGACCCTGAGACAAAGCATCCAGTCCTCTGGCATTTAGTGTCTTCAAAAAAATGTTAACAGTCGTCACCCAAGCCCTAAAACCACAGTTGACACTAAATCTTAACCTCAAATACAACACTTTCACCAATGTTTCTTTCCCCTAATTTTAAAATACGAAGAGAAATCCAAGAATCAGAAGGAATTTTAGGAAAGCTTGCCAAACAAATCATAAAAATAAACAGAAAAACAAATGAGCGAAATTCAAAGAAAAAGGAAAGATTATCTTAGAAGAAATAGTATTATTCAGTTTGAAACAAATGAATTTTAAAAATAAAGAAATAAATGATAACACTCAACTGATATCCTTTGAGAAAGGAGGCCAACTCTATAATGAACAGAGGGAATAAATAGCATGATTAAGACTTGGAAAAAGAATGACAAGATATGGTGAAGAGTATAAAAAATGAGAACATCATAACTTTACACCAGGATAGTTGACAACAGAAATATTCAAACAGAAAGAATTATAGGTTCAGAAAAACAAAATGGCTTTGCAGAGAGTATAGTTTACATGGTCACAAAATCGTGAAGGCAGCTTAAAAAAAATCAAGATACAATAGAATCAAATTACAGAGAAAATACATGTGGTTACAGGAGAGAATGCAAATGCTACCAACATGGAGATAGAAGGAGGTTAAGAAAAAAAAAGAAAAGAAAAGAAAAAGTAGGGACAGCACTCCAATGCTTACAGACAGGGAAACCAAATTATGGTTAACAGAACTGACAGTCTTAAGACTATTTTTTGAAGGGATAAAAGTGATCAGTGAAAGTGACAACTGTAGTATGAGAGCAGATAGAGAGCTGTGAGTGAATCAAGTTCACATCTCATCATATCAAGAAGTCAATAACAAGTGGATAAAGCTGATCAATCAAGGAAAAATAAATGAGTATTGAAATAGGAATCATAACCAGAAATAGAAGCTGCTGAAGGTCTCTGGGGAATGAACAGCAGTGTGAAAAATGGGATATGAGTAGGGCTTCTCATAAATCCTTACTGTTGGCTCTATAAATGTTGTGTGTCATGTCAACATTTTTAAGTATTAAAAAATGTCATAGCCTATACATTTTCTACATAGTATACACACATTAAATAACTGAAATATCTATTTGGGGGCCAACACAGTGGATAATAAAATGCCCAAGTGTGATATAGTTCCACAATCACGTAGCAATTACTCTAACACCCCTTTAATCATCAGTCAAGATATCCACAAAGCTGCTTAAAAGTGATAACTAAATTATACTAAACTAAAAATCAACTCAAGGTCGATGGTACATAAAATATAAAAGGNCCACAATCACGTAGCAATTACTCTAACACCCCTTTAATCATCAGTCAAGATATCCACAAAGCTGCTTAAAAGTGATAACCTTTAAATTATACTAAACTAAAAATCAACTCAAGGTCGATGGTACATAAAATATAAAAGGTAAATCATCAGGCTTACATCTTTCACAGCATTCACCAAAGCACAAACCCTCCCCAATGTCCATAACCCATCCAACCTATACCTACCCTCCCACCCCCCAGTAACCCTCAGTTTGTTTTGTGAGATTAGGACAAAGAATAAAAAGAATAAAAAAAAAGATAATGAAACAGAATAAATTACAATAGAAATTATGAGAGTCACAAAACAAACTGAGGGTTACTGGGAGGTGGGAGGGTAGGTATAGGTTGGATGGGCTATGGACATTGGGGAGGGTTTGTGCTATGGTGAATGCTGTGAAAGGTATAAGCCTGATGATTCACAGACCTGTACCCCTGGGGCAAATAATTAAAAAATAAAAAAAAAAGAAAAAATATATAAAAGGTAAAAAAAACAACAAAAAGCCTCTAACGGAAAATATCTTCATGAGGTTGATAAAGGGAAGGACTTTTTAAATAGGACACCATAAGCATTAAACATAGAAGAAAGATTTTATGAGTTGGGTCACATTAAAATGAAGAATTGCTGTTCACCAAAAGACACCATCTTTCTAGAAGTATATTATACTTCAATTAAAGATTTACAAAAGACAGAGAAAAACAAACCTCAAAAGAGCAAAAGACAAGCCAAAGAGTCTGAGAGAATATTTGCAAAAACAGTTAAGTGCCTAAGGGCTCATATCCATAATATAGAAAAATTCATACAAATCAATAAGGTAAAACTAAACAAACAAACAAAGAAAAAATAGGCAAGAGACATGAACAGACACTTCTCAAAAGAAAATAATCAACTTGAAAATTAAGAAATGAAAATATCCTTGACTCCACTGGTAATCAGGGGAACTGCTAATTAAAATCATAAAGAAGTATCACTCCCTACCCACCAGAATGGTGAATTAAAAAGACCGAAAGTACCAAGGGTTGGTGAGTATGTAGAGCAACAAGAATTTTTCATACACTACTGGTGAGAATGTTAATTGGTTTAGAATCATTTTGAAATCATTTTGTTTGGCTTCATTTGGAAAACTTAAATGTTATTGCCATCTTATGACTTAGAGTCCACTCCCATATATATTCATATATGATAGACAGAAATGCATTCATATGTGCATCCACAGACATGTAAAATAAGAATATTTATGACAGAGTTCTTCATAATAGACAAAATCTGGTATCTAAATATCCATCAATAGAATAATAAATATTATATTCATATAATAAAGATGAATAAACTACAACCATAGGCAACAACTTGAATGACTCTCACAAAAATAAAAGCAAAAGTAACCAGACCCTAAAGAAGATGTGGTATATATATATACAATGGAATACTACGCAGCTGTCAAAAGAAATGAAATCTTGCCGTTTGCAATGACGTGGATGGAACTAGAGGGTATTATGCTGAGCGAAATAAGTCAATCAGAGAAAGACAATTATATGATTTCTCTGATAAGAGGAACTTGAGGGTTAGGGTAGGGGGTCGTGGGAGGTAGGGAGGGAAAAATAATAAAACAAGATGGGATGGGGAAGGAGATAAACCATAAGAGACTCCTAATCTCACAAAACAAACAGAGGGTTACTGGGGGGTGGGAGGGTAGGGATAGGGTGGATGGGTTATGGACACTGGGGAGGGTTTGTGCTTTGGTGAATGATGTGAAAGGCGTAAGCCTGATGCTTCACAGACCTGTACCCCTGGGGCAAATAATAAAAAAATAAATGAATAAATAGTTTAACTATTGGTGTTAAAAAAAAAAAAAGTAACCAGACCCAAAAGAATATACACCGTGTGCTTGTGTTATTCCACCTGTATGAATTGCCAGAAAAGGGCAAAATTAAACCCTGGTGCTCAACACCATGCTTATAGTTTTCCAGTGGGAAATAAACACACTTTTATTGCTTTATCAATATGCCTTCCCCCTCGGATATAGACACTACCTCTTTTACCCCAAGAGAGAAATCTTTACAGGGATCCGAGAGTAAATTCCCCACGTTGAGAATCATCTCACAGATGGTATTTGTTAACGATGACTGTTACGATTCCCTCCCTCTTTGTCAGCTTCCACCTGTCACTGGGACAGGTCAGCTCCTTCATCTACTACCTGAGCTGGAGCTTGGAGTCAGGCACACATCTAAGACCTGCCACAGCCCATTCTCCCTCAGTGGCTTTTAACCCATAATACAGGATTTTATACAATTCTTTATTTAATCTTGTTAGTTTCAGCCAATTATTTTGGCATTCTGAGGGCTGTGATTCCTCAGCGTTTGCTGTAACTTCCAGCTTTTCTCCATGGAAACTTAAACATATTACATGATATCTTATTTTGAGATATTAAAAGAAAGTATTCAACAGAGAGATAAGAACAGGTGTGTGTGTGTGTGTATTTATATACACATAAATATGTACACAGACACACTTTTACAATAGTTTGGTTGGGGGTTGTATTTTTTGTTTTTTGCTAAAATGGCTTATAGCTGATGTTGACTGTCAATAAGTAAATCACTGAAATAAATACCATGGGAACTCCTATTAAAAGGTTCTAAATGAGTCTCCTCTCCTCTGAGGAGTAAAACACTACCTAATCCTAATAAATCAATAAAAGGACAGAGATTTTCATTGGCATCCCTCCATAACAGGGCTATTTCTCTTCCTTTAAGAGCATGTCAGGGATGAATCAGGACCTCTGAGAAAACTGAACCCTTTGGGGAATACCTTCAGTGGTAGACCAGAAAAGCAACATTTACAAGAAAGTCTCCTTTAGTAAAAGTGCCCATAATCCTCAGTCTATAAAGCTAAAGCATTTCATATGTTTGTTTATGTCCCAAAGCCATAAAGAGGTTTGAGAGGGATAAAATTTCTAGCATAATAAATCTGGATCAATTACAAAGGTGCATTGTAAACAAGTTTTAATTTAGAATTTCAGTTCTGCTCCCAGCAATGATGAACTAAGTGGTTCTCACAAATCCTCCAGTGAGAACAATTAAAGAGGATGGAAAAATGCAATGATCATGTGTATAAAAACACCAGAGAACTTAACAGCACAATGAAGGATTGCAGAGCCACAATCCAGGAGGGGAGGGAACCCCCGAGAAGATAACAGGGTTTGGGGCCACTTTTCAACAACCCTTTGATGATTCCTAAAGCAATGCCTAAGGGGCCAAAATATTAAGCAGATCTTGATGAATGTGAGAGCTACGGGGACAAAACAGGAGCTCAAGGTCCACTGAAAAGAGGGAACACTCTAGTAAATTCTTATATTTACATCATAGTCTATGTATAAGCAAATATCAAAAGCAGATCAGCCCTTACAGAAATGGAAGGCCAGCCCCCCATCTTCTCAATGACTAACTGGATTGAGGCAATTTGTGCTTGGTGATGCCATGACCTGGATGTTGGTCAGAAATAAACAAAAATTGGAAGAAGAAGTATCCTTAAGACCTTCAAATCATCTCTGCAATTTTCCGCATGCACTGAGACAAAATGAAAAGGCAACCAGGCTTAGAAACAACATCATGAATCATTTCATGTAACTTAAAAGTAACATCATGAATCATTTCAATACATGCTTTTTAAATGATTTCTAAAATAAAAAGAGGGACAGAGATTGAACATGCACTGATGGTGAGAAAGGCATAATAGTGGAAAAAGAATTCAATATTAGTTTAAAATTTGTATTTGTTTACTACTTGACATATTTGTATCACTTTAAAATTAATGCCTGCTAATACTGTTTAAAGTGCTGTAATGGGGTTATACAATTTTAATTTTTAAATACTTCTCTAAATACTCTATAAACACAGAGGAAAGAGAGCATGAAACACACCAGAATGTCTTGAGTGGTGGTGATTTGGGTGATGATTTTCCCCTTAGTCTTTTTTTTTTAATTTCATTTCCTGCACAAAATATATATATATATTACATTTGTAGTTTTAAGAAATAACATGTATAAAAACATTATTAGGGTAGTTACCTGTATCTTGGGCTTTCTGCATAGATGATGTTCAACATGCACAATTTTTACAGTTAATATTGGATAATATTGAATTGTAGCATTTTAAGCAGTGGCCAGTAGATGCAAAAATCATAGATCTAACAAAAGCAAAGCATCGCCATGGGGATGTCAGATAACACACAAGCCCTTATGATACTGGGCTCCACAAACACACCTGCCATCAGTTGTAACAAACCCCAAATGAGTGACCACTTAGTTCCATTGTCTCATGATTAAAGCTTCTAAAAGCTTGAATCCAAAAGTAGAATCTATAAAATACCAAAAATCATTCATACATAATTATATGCTTTACATTGTGTATAATTATGTGTTGATTCACATTATTCATTTTAAATGCCTTGCCTTCTGGACATACTTTCATAACTGTGCACATTTATTTTATGCAAATCAACACCTAGAATGGCCTTAAGATGTATGCGTATAGGTGAATGACTACATGGCAGGAATAAAGGAGAAATATGGAAACTGTTGGCAGTTTAGAACCTTGCATTTATATCACTTCAAAATGATTTCTTGTGTATCATCTCTCACAGCCCAGTTACGAGCCCACAAACTAAATTAATAAATGCCATGAGTCAGAGTATGCATTTAGGAATAATTTAGACACTTTTATATAACAAATTTATCTATGTAGCTACATGAAGTTTACATAAACAGTTATACAGCATAGGCTGGATATCCAAAGTGTCTCTGGATTCTGTGCACTTCTCACTTTCCCACAACGTGAGAAGTTTCGACCTCTTCATCCTTTGTCTACACTTCTCCTCCTCTCCAATCTATCCCACACACATACTGCCCTCAGCATCCTCTATCTAAATAAACACAGATCTAGTTACATCCCTTCTCTACTTAAAAATATACCACACCTTCCCACTCTCCACCTAACATTTCGCCAAGGGGCCTGTTAAATAGCTGGAACAGACCACAGCAGGTAAAACAATCCCTTTGAAAATATATGATTTGTCTTTAAAATACATGCATCTTTTTTTCATTCTAATCTATAATTTATACTTTTTGGATTTAATACAAATATCGTGGTTTGGATTGTTTCCATTTCTAGGAAAATCTGCCATGGCAAGCTGATCTTGCAGCTTCACAAATCCCCTGGTACACTGCCTCCTCATGCCCTCAGAGATACCCAGACTAGGGCAAAACCTCAACTCTGTAGAAACACTCAAGACACCTCACACTTCGTTTCCCTCCTGTCTCTGAACTCAATGCATACTTCCTCCCAAAAAATAATCCTATCCTTCATCTTGTAAGGTGCATTTTTAAAAACTAATTCTTAGCAGAAAAGTCTATAAAGAAAAATTAGTTTGGGGCGCCTGGGTGGCTCAGAGGGTTAAAGCCTCTGCTTTCAGCTCAGGTCATGATCTCAGGGTCCTGGAATTGAGGCCCGCATCAGGGTCTCTGCTCGGCAGGGAGCCTGCTTCCTCCTCTCTCTCTGCCTGCCTCTCTGCCTACTTGTGATCTCTCTCCCTCTGTGAAATAAATAAAATCTTAAAAAATAAAAGAAAAAAAAAGAAAAATTAGTTTGGTCAATACTATACCCCTCTTTTAGAAATTCTCAATAAACATAAGAACTTTCAATATTCTAAGAAGTCTTGCAGTAAAACCTGTAGCCAAGAATAACTGCGAGCCAGAGCTTCTTAAAACCTGCCTTGCTGAAGGTGTTCTGTCCCCCACCAAACTCTTCTCACCCCCCCTCAACTGGAGAGATGTTCCTACTTTCTCCAACTGGCAAATTCCTACTTAATTTCAAAAATCTAACTACCTCCACTTTGAAATCATTCCCATCCATGCTTGCTAGAAATACATGTTTTCTATGTGTATTTGTAGCACTTTGTATAGGCATGTACGTTAAATTACCCATGTGGTAATCTTGGATCTACACATCAGTCTCCTTAGCCAGACTGTGAATTTTAAAAGTAGAAACTATCCCTTATTCATTTATGAATCCCCCAGAATCTAGCAAAGTTCACAAAACAAGCTCAGTAAATATGTGTAGAATAAATTGGTGAAATAGAAATGATCTTTCATGAAAATAAAATATGCAGCATCATCTGCCATCTCCCTATTACTCCAGCCAGGAAATCTCTGCTGGCAAAAAGGGGACCAATAAGAACACTTGGAGGGCAGGTAGTGGTCTCTAGAACAGCCCAGCCCGAGTAAGTAAATGACCCCTATTACCAAATTTATATAGAGAATCTCACGCCAGTCAAGACAGGAATCCCTTATGAGAGCCACCATATCTCTGTCCAGGGTGCAAAGATTCCAGCTGGAGAGCCCTGGCTCTGCTTCAAAACCAGGCAGAGCCAAGTCCGAATGGAATAGAAATGTTTGCATATTTCATTATTTCTGATGTAGAGATTTCCTTTCCACCTAGGATCTCAGAATAGTCACACTCAATCAGCTATTGTTCAGCCCGTGTAAATAAATTAAGCTAACTCTTCTGCAAAAGAAGTTACCAACTCCAAAGAAGGTAAGAGGCAAAGCACTTGAAAGTCAGATGTGGGTTTTCCTTGCAGTCCTGCCTCTAACCAATGATCAACTTTGGCTAAGTGACTACACATTTCTAGGCATCAACTTCCCACCCTCTTAGTTCAGTAGCTACATAATTAAGATCAAGCAAACCTTCAGTGAATTACCAGTGAATGTCAACCACTTTTTCTTATTTAATCCTCTTGAAACCCTGTGAAGTGGGTATTACTATTCTCATTTTACACATGAAGAAACAGGGCTTAGAGAGGTAAAGTAATTTGTTCAAGGCCACACCATGAGCTCGCAGCATTGCCTGCCTGGGAAGCTCAATGGGTTCATGGCTGGATGGCCAAGGTGAGACCAAAGCTTTTTCCCTCCCACCTTCCCATGACCTCAGGCTGCTCATGGCTCTCTTCACATGTTTCCCCAACACTGGAATGATGATGATACCCAGTCCTCACAGTTTTTGTTAGTTTTTTAAATTTCCTAACTTGACACAAGTTTTTATTATTTGTCATAGCATGTAACTCTAGCTGACACCTAAACTTCTCATAAGACCCTCAAATCCCTCATTTAACTTGATTCCTTAAGGATCTCCTAAAGAGATAAAATAATCCAGAAAGAAGTTTGCAGCTGCACAGGGAGTGATCTCCTCTCCCAAACAGACTGCCACAGCCTTAGGAGGACTGTTTCGCTTGCTCACTGTTCCTGCTCCTTGGCTAAGCAAGCCCTGTACCTTCATATGCCATCCAGCCAGCATGAGGACAACCCCAGAGAGGCAGCTGTGGCTCATACCCATGGTGAGGCCATCTGGGTGGCTGGAGCCAATCCTGAGCAAATGGGGTGGGGGAGGGCAGCTTTCACCTTCTCAGCCTATCATGCACCACTTGTGGAGTGTGTTAGCTTAGCTGACAGGTCCTCTGCCATGTGCAGGGGGTGCGCAGGGAGTGTTGTTTGGTTTGGTGTGTTTTGATGAAAATGACCATAGTCATGTGCTAGCTTTGTGGTCTGTCAAAGTTGCCTTCACATCTTTAGCTCACCACAGTGACCAATGACATGCTATCCTGTCTATTTCATTAATAGGAAAGTACAGATTCAGGACATTTACAAAACTTACCAAAGAGCAACCATCCAGAAACTGTCAGAGCTGGAACCCACCAAGGCTCCCAAGTATCTCTTGATAACAGAGAAGTTGCTCTTTAATAAATTACTCACCTCCCTAAACACGCAGAGCCTTGTGCCCCTCCCAAAGCCTTCACACTTGAATTTCTCTGACCTGGCTTCATTCAGTACTAAAAATTTTTTTTTCAGCCTCTCTTCCTCTAACCCCAAATCTGCATCCTTTCCCCTCTCCTGTAATCCAAGCTTTGTAAACAGCATTTTTTGTTCTTTCGTAACCTCTAGACAGCACTTGTCTATAGCCCTCCTGATAAGTCGTCTATGTCATCACATATTCACTGAATATTTTAAAGCACAGTTCTGTCTGTAGGAGGAAGTGCACATTTAACGCAGGTTAGTATGGAAGAGGAAGCCATTCATCACGGTAATTCTAACTAGGTTAAGTGATGTAACATGCATCAGTGTGGTAGCATGGGTACTCTTTATTTGTAAGATTATGAAATATCACCTGTCTTCTTACACCACTTATCTGCACCCCTCTGGTGGATCGTAGCACTTTCTTTGTGGAACTGAGGTTGTCTGTACACCTCTTTCCTACTACAGTCTTCCTTCTCCCTGAACACCATCACCCTGTGCCTCAGAACAGAGTCTAACACTTTGTACAGATTAGACACAGAAACCCATTTATAATGAATTAACACTTCTGTAAAATATTTGTACTGTATAAAGGATATGTCAATGAACTCTGAACATTCAAAGCAGTCTAGAAGAGCAAAAGAAAAAAAAAACTTAGACACATTATTTAGATTTGTAACTCCACAAAGAACCCCATGGGGCTGGGAGCAGCTGCCTGAAGGAACGGACAAGTGCATCTCGAGTATGGAGAGTCTGCTCACCATCAGAGCGGACTACCAGCACTACTCTCACCAGGAAGAAAAAAAAAAAAAGCCCATTATTGGAATTGGGGCGAGGGGGGCGTATAAATGCGCACAGCTGGCCATCTGCCTGGACAGATTAACCAGCTGCAAAGCCCAAGGCCAAGCCCCTACTCGAAAAGGCTACATACTATAGGCAGCAGTAAAGTCTAAAGATGGCTAAATTGACAGGGACAGCATGTTAACACTTATACCATAACGGACACTGAAATGTGACCATTTGGACCCTATTCTTGCGGATTCTGGCTCAGGATAGGGATACGTTCATCCTGAGTTTCCAAGCTAAGGGAAAGGTGGGACTCAAGTACCCACGCACAGGTGGCTGGAGCAGTGGAACATGCTTCACCAGGTTCCTTCTCAGCGGGCGGGGAAACTGAGGCACGCAGTAGCGGGCAGGCCCAGGTCAGGGGCGAGCGCTGATTCGCCTGGCCTTGAGCCAGCAAGCGTGTCCCAGTCAAACTACACCGCCGGGCCGCCTGATGCTTCCGCGATCCCTCGGAACCCACCGGGACCCTCTCCACGGGGAGAGGACAGCCTTGCGGCTGGGACCGGACTCACCACGTCCATGATCTGCAGGAGACTCAGGGAGAAGTAGACGGTGAGCGGCTGCGAGTCGTTGGCCACGGGCCTCTCCAAGGGGTTGTAGTTCTTGACCAGCTCCTTGTAGAGCTTCCTCTGGAACTCGCCTTGCAGGGACACTTAAGGAGAGGAGAGCCCGGCGGTCTGCTCAGGGAAGGCCAGCGGGAGTGAGCCCCCATGCCCCCTGCCCGTGACCCCCGCCGCCTAAAGCAAGCAACCCAGACGAACGGGGCTCGCCCTTCCCGGGCTGCCCGCGGTAGCGCCACCCATCCTCCCTCCTCGCGCGAGCCCCCAAACCTGGCCCCGGAGTGGGGCGCTCAGAGCCGCCGGAATGCCCCGGGGATCCCGCGGAGGAGTAGAGGGCTGGGAGACCTGGCGGCTTTACCGTGCAAGAGCGACGCGGCCAGCGCCAGCCAGACCGACCGGCGCATATTGGGACTCGGAGCTGCCACGGGCCGGCGCGCCCCGCGTCTCGCTGGTCCGCCCGGGCCTGCGCCTGCGGCCGCGGAGCCGCCTCTCCCGGCTCGGC